>VZSZ01003493.1:130375-162574 GCA_013398815.1 Ibidorhyncha struthersii
GAAGACACCCCTGGCTGTCCTCGGGAATGCTCCCGGGGTGCCAGCTCCAAAGGCAGCTGTGGTGGGCCTTAGATCTTTATGGCCAGTAAAGGGGTCCGTGGCTAATTTATGCCCCTCCTATAATTTACAGCCTCTTTACAGCTGCTGTAAAATGACCTATAAATCACGAGCAACATCATAGGGCAGAGACAAAGCCCCAGCATCGTCACCTGCCAGCTGGCCCCGAGCGGGGGGTGGTGGCTGTCCGGGGACGGAGAGGGGCTGAGTCGGCAGCAGGTACATCCACGCTGCAGCCAGGCACTGGGAACACTGGTCAGGGTTTATAGCCGCGACCCATCAAGGTGGGCGAGAGGGGGGTGTCTGGAGGCATTGCAACACGGGCAGCCCAAGGTCTTGTCCGCCTGCACTGTGTCGTCGCGCAGGGGTACGTGATGCATCCGGATGCTGCAGCCCCGTCCCAGGCGGTGCTGGCCGCGGGCTTCCAGCTCTGTGGCCCCAACAGCAGAAGTACACGGAGCTGTTGGAGCGGGGCCAGAGGAGGCCCCGGAGATGCTGGGAGGGCTGGAGCCCCTCTGCTGGGAGGACAGGCTGGGAGAGTTGGGGGGGTTCAGCCTGGAGAAGAGAAGGCTCCGGGGAGACCTCAGAGCCCCTTCCAGTGCCTAAAGGGGCTCCAGGAGAGCTGGGGAGGGACTCTGGATGAGGGAGGGNTAGGAAGAAGTGCTTGGCTGTGTGGGCGGTGAGCCCCTGGCGCAGGTTGCCCCGAGAAGCTGTGGCTGCCCCATCCCTGGAGGTGTCCAAGGCCAGGCTGGACGGGGCTGGGAGCACCCTGGGCTGGGGGGAGGTGTCCCTGCCCGGGGTGGGGGGTGGCACTGGATGAGCTTTAAGGTCCCTTCCGACCCAAAGCATTCCGCGATTCTGTGGTTCCCATCTGGGGCTCCCGGGGTGGCCCAGGGTGCAGGGCGGTGGGTTTGACTCCTTGGCTGCAGAGGTGAGGCCGTTTGTCCCCCTGTCTCTGCAGCTCGGCGGTAGAGTGACGTTCAGAGCAGGCAGCAGCGTGGGCTCGCGGCGAGCATGGTGCTGCTCAGTTTGCAGCCCCCAGAAAGAGGTGCCGGCCCCCCCCGCAGCCCGGCGCAGCCCAGCATGTGGAGCACCACTGCCGAAAAGCAGCGCTTGTCCCACCCTGCCCGGACACGCAGGACCCAGGCTGCGCCGCTCGTTAGCACCACTTCTCTTTTTCCCAGAGGCTCTGCTGGCCGGGGGCCAGCGGCTCCCCGTCCCCCCTGCTGCCCCGGGGCTGCCTCCGCCAGCCAGGGGAGCCCCTTGGGGATGGGGACCCCCGCTGACCGCCCCCCCGGGGCAGGGAGGGCAGATTGCGGCGTCGAGGGTCACTCGGGTCCTCGCGGGGTGCGGGGTGGGACCAAAGGGAAACTCGGTGGCTTCGCGCGGAAGCGCTTGTGGAGGCTTTTGCTCCCAGAGCGCTGCCGAAAGGGCTGACTCAAACGACGGTGGGGAGGAAGCAAAAACCCCCAAAGCCGCGGCATCCGAGCTGGCAGGAGGTGGTTTGCCCTTGGGCTTGAGCGAAGGCTCTGAACGCCGCTCTGCCGCGTCCCGCGGAGGCAGCAGCCCGTGTTGGCTTTGGCAGGGCCGGCGTTTCTGTTGCGCAAATCCCCGGGGAGGAACGGGGCTCAGCTGGAGGGGGTGTCGCGTTCCCGGCACAGTGGCTGCCTTTGTGCCCAGGTGTGAGGGCAGAGCAGGTGCCGCCGCGGCACCCCCGGTCCTGGCACTCAGCGTTCGCGAACGCGAAACGTTCCCGGCGTGAGCCCCGTCCGCCCGTGTCTTCGGGGTGCTGCGGCACCGGGGCGGCTCTGCCCCGCGGGGGGGTTCCCGTAGGATGCAGCGGGGAGGGGAGCGAGGCGGGGGGGGAGCCGCAGCTCTGCCCCGTGCCGGGGCAGGTACCGCACGGCCGGGCTCGGCCGCTGCCCCCCACGCCGCCTCCGCTGTTGATTTAAACTTCCTCCAACCCCGACGTAGGCTCCTATTTTTGCCAGGCGACGGGTCCGTCACCCTGGAGCGCGGCCACCGGGCCGGGGCCGTGTCCTCAGCCTGCACCGATGCCCGTTCCTAAAAACCGGGCTTGGCGCTGGTCCCCCTCCTTGCCTGGACTTTAAATAGCAAACCTGCTCAGCTGTGTTTCTGTGTGTGTGTGTATATATATATACGCGTATATTTATAAACACCAATTACAAACTACAACAGTGTGCAGGAAAACACAGGTGGTATTTTTAGGTGACTAAACTCCTTAAGGGACAACGGCCCGAGTTTACTGCTGGTGCAACAAGCCCGGAGGCACCTTGCTGCTGCCCCAGGGGGGGTTCGACCCCCGGTTGTATAAAGAAGCAGAGACGGGGGGTGCCCCCCAGGCCTGGGGAGAGCGGGGACCAGCGGTGCTGGTGGCTGGAGGGACAATCTGAGTGCCCAGCATGGGACCGGCGCCTCTCCCCCCCTGCCCACCCCTCCTGTCAGCCCTTCCAGGGCATCATCGAGGCTCCCGCTGCGATGTGATTCCTGCTGCCATGCGATTCCCGCTGCCATGCAATACCCAGGGGCGCGCAGGACGAGGAGCGCTATTACTGAGCGGCAGCGCGCGCGTTGCTGGCCGGGGAGTAGGAGTTAGAGCAGGAATAGCACTGCCACCGAGGGGGTGACAGGGACCCCGAATGCCCCCCCCGGGCTGCAGGCAGGGTCCCCTGCTGTGCCCAGCGCTGTGCGGGTGATGAAGCGGGCTCAGGCTCCGCAGAGATGTCCTGCCCGGCGCAGGCACGCAGCTCATCCCGGCCTGGCTGGCGCACGCCTCGCACCGAAGCCGGCAGCGGCTCTGGCAGCAATGCCAAAACCAGTGGTGGCGGGAAGAGGGGAGCGGTTTTGCTCTCAGTTGCAAGCCCATGGAAATATTAGGTGGGGACTGCCTGAAGATGTGTCCTGCTCTCTGCAGCTGCAGCAGACCGCGATCCCATCCGGAGATGGGACCCATCGGCACGGCGGGAAGCGGTGGGGAGGAGCGGTCTGTGGCCAGGGCTGCTGGTAGGCATCTGGGGCTGGGCTACGGAGCACATTTCTGAAATGGTTTAGGTTATTCTGGTTAAAACAAACAAACAAACAAACAAACCAGAAAGTGAAATTTTATCTGCAAGAGAGAATGTGAGGTTTCAGTGAAAAAAATCTGCAGATTTTCTGTTCTGCTTTGTTTTGACGAGAAGGCTGGCTCAGTGTGAAAACATCTCGGTGCCTTCTCGCTGCCGCCGTACCTGCAGCACACTCCTCATCCTGCTGTGCCGGGAGCCACCGGCGCAGGGCTGAGCAACCGGGTCGGCCCTGGACCCTGCTGCCCCGGACCCCCGGCTCGGCTCGGGCATCCCGTGACCCCCCTTTCCCCCCCGGCCCTGCCGTGCTGAGCCGCTGTGCCTGCATCACTGCTTCCCCGGCACGGCACGGCACGGCACAGCGATCGTCTTTTGGTGACTGCCGCTTTGCACAAACACTTGCACAGGGAGTCACGACGGCTCTGAAATGGCCACCGATGGGTTTGGTGGCTCACACAGCCCCCGGCCCTGCGGGGCGCCCGGGGGGGCTGCAGCCCCCAAAGCAAGTGGGGTGTGGGTCCATCTGGGACGGCACTCGCTGCTGCTCCTCGTGCGCTGCAGCCTGGGAACAGCCTTCGCAGCCCATCCGTTAGCAAGATTTATCGCTACCGGCGCACCCGGCTGCCGCTGCCGGCGGGGTCTCGGCGGAGCCGGGGCTCGGGGCAGAGGCTGCTGCCTGCAGCCACGGGGTGAGGCTCCGCGCGGAGGCTGCAGGCTGCGGGGGAGCTGATTGATGGGAAAGGTAATTTTTCAGCATCTTAAATTTCATTTCACTGCGTCAGCAGCTGCTCAGCCTCCCGTTCCCAGGTGTTTCTCTGTAGGAACAACCCACCACCCTTCAGCTGTGCCCCGCTCAACCCGGGCACAGGTAACAGCCCCTCTTTGCCTGTAGACTTGTTTGTTTTTTTTTTAAATCAGGGTGCTTTGTCTCTTCCCTCTCCAGGACAAAGGCTCCAGCGGTTCCCAGCCCATCCCTGCAGTTTTGCGGTGCCGGGGCCCCTGGGACGCAGCCACGTGGCTCCGAACCCCGGCAGTGCCGGGTGGGAAGCAGCCGGCCAAACCCATTTCGGACACGGTCCCGGGCAGCGGCGCTGCAGCCGTTGGATGCGCCGCATGGCTGCTGACGGGCTGTGTGGCACCGAGGAGGGCGATCTCCGCTCCACCACCCTTCGCACGGCACACCGCGGTGCCTCTGCCGGGGAGCCCCGGCACAGCCAGAGCCGCCGCGGGGAGCTGGGGGTTGAGGGTTGCGGCTTGGGGTAAAGCCCAGTTTGGTGGCTCCTGTGTCCCCATCTGGAAGAGCTGGAAATCAGGCGGCACTGGGCAGAGATCCGGCACAAGGCGTGGGGTGGCGTCGCACGTCCTGCTGCTGCCACCCTGCACGGGGTGACTGCCACCTCTGCCTCGGGGCCAGCTCCCGCGGGTGCCCGGGGCCCGAGTCCTCCTCCACGTGGTTCCGTGGGCAGGATGGGGCCCCTCCGCCTTGATTTGCACGCGGGAGGAAGAAGCGTGTGCAGGGTGCTCATTGCAGGGATGTGCTTTCAGAGCAAACCCCCTAATTATAAGAGCCGCTCTGCACTGTAATTTAAGATGAACTCAACAGACACGTCTAATTTGTGGCCGGGGACAGATTTAACCTGCAGGACGGGTGCCAGGGACCTGCCAGCCCTGCCCCTCTGCGATTTCTGGACTCAGCTTCACTTGGCTGTGGAGAGAAGCCCCTGCCCGGCCGCGCGGGGGGAGCCGGGGGCTCAGCACCAGCCAGGCACAGCCGCCCCCGGGGTGCAGCCGCTGCTCGGGGGGGTGTGGGTCCCCCAAATGCCGAGCGAGGCGGGTACTGAGGGACGACCCCGCTGGCTCTGCCGGGGCCCTGCGGCAGCCGGGCTGCGGGCAGGGCTGGCTCAGCCCTCCCCGGGATGCTCCGGGGTTATGCGGAGGCAGTGAGAGCGTGAGCTGTGCCAGGGGAGGTCCTGCTGCTCTCCCTCCTCGCCCTGGTCCGAAATAGACACGCGAAAGAGGGATATAAGGGGAAAATGATGTCACAAAAGTTGCTGGAGGGATGGAGGGAAAATCAACAGGCGTGTTATTGGAAGCAAAGCCACCCAGAGTTTTCCAAGCAGCTCTTGCCAACGGAGCGCTCGCTGCAAAGTGGATACCACGCCGCAGCCCCGGCTCTCTGGGGTCTGCTTGCATATTTACTCTGTTGGGCTGCTCTTCCCACTTGCTTTTGTTTGGCCTTTTCTGATGAATTATTTAGCAATTACGCTATCTGTCGCTCTGACACCTCCGGTACATGCAGAGTCTCTGGCAGATGGGCGCTGATGAGCTGACGCGTCCTGATCCCTGGGCTCGAAGGTCGTGGTTTCCAAAAGCAGGACCTGTTTTCCCTTCTCTGCTTTCTCTCTTACCAGCAGACAGCTGAAAACGCTCTGTTTTCCCCAGAGCATGACCCACACTTCTGGGAACTTCTGTATTTCCCCAGGTGAAGCTTTCCTTGTTTTGCACCCGTGGGCAGAGCAGGGGATGCTCGTGTCCCGTGGAAGGGCCGACACCGGGACCCGGCACTCTCCGCAGCCACGGGGCTGCGCGGGGAGACCTTTCATCCCCTGGGGGCTGGCTGGGGAGGGCTGTCCCACGGGACCCCGCAGCTCTGCAGCGCTGGCGGCAGTTTATTGCCCCGGATAGGATGGGATGCATGGAGCCGGGCTCGCTGCCCTGCTCCTAATGGGATCTTGTCTCTCACTAATGCACGGCGCGCTCCGAGACAGGCTTCGTCCCTGATACTTACCAACTCGTTAAATTGCAAAGAGGAAATTAAGAGGCAAAAGCACAGTTTGCAGGAGGAAGGAGCACAAGGGAGGGGGGAGATGCTGCGCTTCTGTCTGCGGGAACCGCCGCAGAGGGAGCAGCAGCCGGTTCAGCAGCCCCGGCAGTAACGCAAACCAGCGTGCTGTGTTTTCAGACTCTTGTAAGTGCAAACCAATGCATTATTTACCAGAGTCGAATAAAGCAGCCTCTCACACCTCTCTTCCCTTCCCACTGTGCTGGGGAAGGTCCCGGGTTTCTCTCAGGCTGTGGGATCGGGGCAGGCTGCAGCGCCAGCTTCGAAGAGGCGGCTGTGGGGTGGCAAGAGCCTATTTCTTGGAAAGTCCAAAGGAAATAGCATAGAAAATTGGGGCTGAGGGGAAAAACTCCACCCCAGTGCACCCTGAAAGCTGTAGAGCAGCCAGCATCATCCCGGACGGGAGCCAGCTTGCGCTGTGCAAGCAGAGGTGTCCCACGGGGCCACCGTGGCGCGCAGGCCAAAGAGAGCCTCACAGCAAGGTGGGAGCGATGGGAAGAGGGTCTGTGCTGAGCACTGCCAGGGGCGGGCACAGCACCCGCTGCCCCGGCCTCACTGCCCGGGGAGATGCTCACGGGTCCTTGCTGGCACTGGCTCCCCTCTGACGGTGCTCAGTTGCAGGCGAACGCGCTTGTTGGCAGTTTCAGCCTGGGATAGTGCTGCAGCGCATTAGCACGGTGCCTGCACTCCCGCAGCGGCACACGGGTGAGGGTCCCGCAGCTCCTCTCGGCAGCGGGCACGGGGCTGGCTGGGGAGCTGCGCGCCGTGGGATGCTGCTCCGGGCACGCAGGCGTCTGTGTCGGCAGCACCTGCCTGTAAACCAACCTGACGGGGTTTAATCGCTTCCTTTTAACAGGTGCTAACAGTGCAGAGGTTAATATGAACCGTTAAACTCACAGTTTTGCGCAGGCTATTTTATGCTGCCCGACGGATGCCGTCAGCCCCAGGAGCGCTCCTCCCTGGCGCTGGGCACGAGGCTGGGCACGTTCCTGTGGCCCCTCTGGTGTCATCCAGGAGGTGCAGGAGATGCAAAAAGCTTTCCTCTGCATCAGGAATCTCACACGCTGGTGCCAAGAGCCCTGCGGGCAGGGACAGGATCCCTGGGAGCCCCGTGGGCAGAAGCTGGGAACTCACCCTTGGGAGAAGGTGCACCCCTGGGCACATTCCCCTCGCAGGAGCCGGTGTCCGTCCCCAGCCCAGGTCCACCCTGCAGGCGCTCAGAGCTCTGGCCCTCATCCAGGGAAGCACTTAAGAGCATCTCTCTCTAAATACAGGAAATTCTTTGAAAATACTTAAACTTGGTGGATTTGCAGATTTGATGACCAGAAGCAGCCCCAGGGTCAGCGTGCCCAAGCCTGGCTGACGGGTCTCCTGCAGCCCCAGGGTGTGCCCAGCACCCCCGTGCACCCCGACACCCAGGGATGGAGATGGCACTGCTTCCCATCCCTCCTCCCCTCAGCATCCTCGCTCTCAGGAGCATGCGCTGGTCCCCAGGCAAACCCTGAGTGCTGCTGGCTGCTGGCTCTCGCTGTGCCGTGCTCTGCGCAGTTTGATTGAAGAGCTCTCCAGCGCATGGCATTTTCTGCCCATGAAGGTACTTAGTCACTGCAATCAAGCCTGCACTTTGTCTCCTTTTGATTAGCTGAACACACTGCGCTCTGCAAGTCTGCGGAGCAGGGTGGTGCCGGGGCTAATCAGGCTGCGCACAGCACCCCGTAGAGATGCAGCACCCCGCAGAGGTGCTCCACAGCACCCCGTGGAGATGCATCACCCCACGGAGATGCATCACCGCACGGAGATGCTCCACAGCACCCCATAGAGATGCATCACCCCGTGGAGAGGCATCACCCTGTGGAGATGCCCCAGTGCCGGCGATGCTGCTCCTGCTCCCCCTGCCTGGTGGGGGGCCGTGGGCTGGGTGCTGGCAGGGCCCTCGCTGTGCTGCGCAGCGCAGGCAGGTCCCTGGGACAGGCGGAGGGGATTCCTCAGGCTCCCGGTTTGGCAGGGACGTGGCCGGAGCGTGCCCACCACCCCGGGCTGCTGCGGAGCGGCCGGAGCTGCTTGTGTGAGCAAATCCCCCCCCAGATAACAGGAGCAGTTGCTAAGAAGAGGACGGGCTCCTTACGGGTGCAATTACAGCACAAATATTGCTTGTACTGTAGAGCTGGAGACAGCCCTGACGCCAGAAGCCCGGGGGCCCCCAGNGCTGGGGGCAGCCGCGGCTTTCTCCAAGCCAGAATTACTGAAAAGCAGGAAAAGTTTAAACCCTCCTCTCGGAACAAGCGCAGGAGGCCTCCGGGTGCCTCCGAGACACGTTGCCTATAAATCAGGGTGATTAGTGGGTTTATAAAGCCGGGGAGCATCGATCCAGGCTGGAGCGCTCAGCCGTCACGCCGGGCAGCCGCCCCACGGAGCAGGCGAGGAGCCGTGTGCCGGCCTAATGGACAGAGATGTATGTGCAGAAACGTCTTATTAGATTGTTGCTGTGGGGTTTTATTTTCTGCTTTTCAGAATTGTTAAATCAATCGCCCTGGCCTGTCGTCCCCGTCCCTGGGGTCCCACGCTGCCCCGTCCCAGCCCCACAGGGCTCTCCCCAGCCAGTGCTGCGGCAGCTGATCTGGGGAATGCAACACAGAAATGGCTGCTTCTCACCAAGAAACGGGCAATTTAGGACTTTTATACTTCCCTTCTAACTTATTTAGACCGACTTTTTGTTTGGCCACAGTCCCTTTGCTGTTCCGCAGGACACAGATACCCAGACGTGCGTATCTACGTGTGCGCATTCTCACATACGTTTCAATGCACACATCTTCAAATGCCTTTTTTATTTTAAAAATCCGAGTCTTTATTTGAATGTTAAATAAGCTACTGGCTGCGAACCGCAGCAGTGGAACAGGCAGTGGCAGCGGCTGGGCATGAACCTCCGCCGGGTTTGGGTTATACTGGGATGGACTCAGACCACTTCTCTGTAATGTGCTAAAGGGCTTTTTCCACGATGACGGGGCAATTTTTAAAGGCAAAACGAGAGGACAGATGGCTCTGTTGGGGGAAGCTATTCAGTGGTGAAACGTGATATTGTCTGAACGAAGCGCTCAGCCTTTTCCACACACCTCAGGTGGGGACGCAGCGCGTCCGCGGTGCCTTGGCCCCTCCGCTCCCTTCGTGCCAGGGCGATGCCCGGTTGCCTCGCGCTCCCTGCGTGTTTTTCATGTGCGAGCCATCACTCTGATGTCTATTCTAGCCGTGTGCCAGGTTGCACTGACGTGGTTCTTTCCCGCATCCCCGCTGGAAGCCCTCAATGGGGCTATTGTGGGTCGGGAGCGGCTCCTCCTCCCTGGGCTTGGGACGGCGGCACAGGGGTCTTGTGCACGGCCGAGCCCTGCCAAAGCCGGGAGCGATGCTGGGACCCTGCGCTGAGCCGGGAGCGCGTTACCTCAGTAGCACTATTTCCTTTCCTGAGGCCTAATTAGGGTCTGAAATCAAAAGCATAACGACCCTATTTCCTCTCGCTCAATGGAGCTGTAAGAAGTAGGAAAGGAGCTTTCTGGTTAAACTGCCTGGGCGAGTAATGTCAACAGCAATGCAGCCCGCGGTGGCAGAGCCCTCGGAGGTGCCTTTTTAAACAAGGTTTGCGCCTCAGCTGCGTTTGGACACCTAAATAAGGAGCAGCTTTCCCAGCACAGCCCGGGCTGCTGCTGCTCAGCGTTGGAAGGAAAAGGGGAAATTCTCTCCCCTGCTCTCAACGGGAACGGCTGTGTGCTAATGGCGCGCTGGAAACCTGAGCCCATCTGAGCAGGAATTTGCTGGCAATAGCGTAAAACAAAGGCTCTGTCCTGGGAAGTCAAAATGCCGGCAGAATTATTTAGATGAATACTTGAGATTGTCTTCAAGAGAGACACTTCACAGCGACTGGCCCAGCGGCTTATGCAAAGGGCCATGCAAATCAGGCTGATAAATATGTAGGAGGGTGGAAAGGCGACAAAAAGTGTCTGTGCTCTGCCGGGAGGGCTGCAAGCGCCGCACCGGCATATGGCCTGTCCCGGCGGGGGCTCGTCCCTGGCGTCCGCAGCGCCCCGACACGCGGCCTCTGCTCTGCGAGAGCCTCTCCGCTTCCCGGGGGAAAGGGGCATCTTTCTCATCCGCGGGGGCCGGGAGGGGACACGAGCACCTGCAGGGCTGGTCCAGCCTCTGGTGCCCCTTCTCACCGGCTTCCCCTGCCCTGCAAACGCCCCCGCCGCCGGAACCGTTTGGATTTTGCTGTGGGAGAATCGTCCTGCCTAGAAACCCCACCTCGAGCTTCTCCTGCACGACACAATGTCTGTCAAAAACGAGCCCGGGGTGGAGGAAAAAACACCGCCTGGATGCTGGGAGAGGATGCAGGAGCCGGCTAAGAATAGAAATGCCTCCCCGGCCGCCAGCCCGGCCAGCGGAGAGGCCAACTGCTGCCACCAGCGAGGGACTTCTTCACTTCACGGGTCCGCGGGGAGCAATCGTGTGGGCAGCACCAGGGCCATTAGGAGGAAACGCACTGCCGGCTGCGCCGAGCGATGCCAGGTTTCCTTCTTTATTCTTTCCAGTAATCTGTTAAAACAACTGGAATAGATCGATAGCTGCGTGCTTGATCTGCCCCTCCTGCTGTGCTCTCGGTAGAGGCTGCCGCAGCCTGGATGGCCGATGCCACGGTGCTGCCCGTGTGCCGCAGCGGCTCTGCCCCGGTGCGCGGGAGGCTCCAGTGGGCTGCGGGGGGAGAGGGGCTGCATCCAGCACCCCCCCCGGGGATGCTCCAGCAGTGCTGCTGCCGCCCGCTCGGTGCTGGCTGGAGCATGGCAAGGGGCTCTGCACTGCGTCGGCCAAACCAGCCTTTGCCAGGCGAGCGGCTTTCTTCACTCATGAGGCTCTTTGCCAAAAAACAAATGAAAAATAAAAGCCTCTCAGGAGCTGATGGCAGGGGTGGCTCCAGGGGGCACGGACGGCAAAGCCAGCTACGAGCCTGCGGAGGGTCAGCAAATAGCAAATTACCCCCGAGTCAGGATGGGAACCTGAGTGCCCTAATTCCCACCTTCCCTTTACCCTCCAGGAAAACTCCTCCAGCGCTGCTGCCGCTGGTGCTCGGTTCTGTGGCACAGCCGGCGCGGGGGACCCGGTCTGCTCCTGCCGAGCATTTTTCATGCATGGAGCTGAAATTAATGCGCATCCACAATAATTCCTGATTTTTTTCCATCTTGGAAATGCCTTGTGAATCCTGACGTAACCTGGCAGAAAAAAGATGATGTTTTATTGTGCTACACCCCAAGCATCTTCCTGGGAACGGGAGCATTTAGGATGGCCAGAGCATCTGCTTAGCTCACGATGGCAGTCGCAAATCTGCTGGTGTCAGCAGCCCCTTTCCTTTCAAGTCCGCCCATGTTTTTCTTGCATTAGGGGAGGAATGGGAAGTTTCGAGGAGCCGGGGGTGGGACGCACGTGGTTTTGTTTTGAGCTCCAAGCAGAGAACGACTTCCCAGCGCCGCGGTACTGGATGTCCCAGGCTGGAGAACCCTGGTGTGCTCCGAGGACTCTGGGAGGACCTTGCAGGCAGAAACACTTGAATTCCATGTAGACAACGCTGATTTAAAGGTGTGCCAACTGAACTCCCCGCTCCTCTCGGTGACTCTTCGACTGATGGATGCGATCTGAGACTCCAGGTTTTCCCCTGTGAGGGTGCGAAGCCCGTCGGGAGTTGTGCTGGAGGATGCGCCTCTCCGGCAATCAGCCCCGATTGTGGTCGGGGTGCTGCCCCCAGCCCGGCTTCGCTGCCCCAGCACCCCCCCGAGCCCCACTGCTGCCGTTTGCTGTCCCGATCTGGGCAAGCCCTGGCTCTGCCCCGGTGCTGCCCCGGCACTGCCCCGGCACTGCCCCAGTGCTGCCCCGGCGCTGCCCCGGCTCCTCGGCACGGCCACAGCCCACGCGCGTAGCAAAGCTCCCCGCGATCCCAGGCCCGAGGAGGAGGTTTGGAGTATCGGCATCATCCATGCCGGCTGCACTCGTGGCCAGAGTCAGGAAAAAGCGAGTGAAGGGCCGGTGCTGGGGCAGCCCTGGTTTTACAGCATGCTGCTGCAGGCTCCGGCTGCGGGCTGAGCTCTGGGTTTGCTGCTGCCTTGGCTGCGAGGAGCAGGTTAGCAGCCGAAGCTGGGTGTGATTTCCTCCTCTTTCCTGCTCTCCAGGCTCCAGCAGCGGCTTTTCCCCCACTGCTTTCCACCCTGAAACCATCACTCACCCTGGAGCATGTCTCCCCCGCTAAGCAATGTGTTCAGCCTGAAAAGAGCTCGGCGCTCGTGGGGGCTCTCAGCACCCGCTGAGCTCGTAAATGAATTATGCACCTTGCTGAGACCCATTTTTCTTCTCTATGAGCTCTCTTTTGGCCCCGGGGGCTCTGGGGAGAGTTTTACAGGTGCCTGGGCTGCAAATCCCCTCCCCAGGTTCAGGAAGCATTCTCCGAGGTACCCCCCGGGCGCCGACAGCACCCTCCTTCCCAAACCTTCACCAGGAGGGGCTGCCCTGGGATGTGGGAGATGGAGAAGGAAGGTGAGCAAAGCCTCTCCTTCCTTCCAGCCACCCGCCATGAGGCCACGGGGAAGGGCTGCGGGGAAGGGCTGCGGGAGCCACAGGGAGAGCGCTGTTGGGTGCCCCCGCTCCCAGCAAGCCCCGTCCCTCGCAGGGTTTGTGCGCTTGCTGCAGCCTGCGTAACGCTGCCCGTCTCCCTGTCTGTGCTATCATCTAAGTTAGGAAAGGGCTTTTGTTCCGTTTGCCCTGCCTCATTTCAGCGTCTTTGTTTTTCTTGCAAAGCCAGAGTTCTTGATTTATGCTAAATTCAGCTGGCCGGGTAACAGCATGCGTGTTTGCATAAGTTATCACCTCCCAGACTCGCACCCAGAGGGCTGGGAGCTCAGGAAGGCTTCGGGCTCAAAGCAGCCCCTGTTCCTACAGCATGCCAGAAAAAACACCTCTCCCTCACCGGAGAGTGACGGTGTTAGCAGGTTTTGCTGCTCGTAAATCAGCATTTCCCTAGTACTCGCCCATCTGGTATGTGGCCCCTTTTCCCATGGTGGGGGGGTCCTGAGCCCCCCGGCCACAGTAGGGGTTGGTGCAAAGGCACCGCGGCCCCATCCCGGCGTGGGGCTTTGGGGCTCGCTGGTGATGTGGGCGCTTCCCACCGAGGGACCGGGGACACCTCCTGAATCCCCCAGCAGACACGGGTTCACTCATGATCAGGGAGACGAAGCTCCGGCAGCGCCACACATCCCACCCGGCAGCACAGCCCACCTCTCTGGGCACCCAAAATTTCCTCCTCGGTCCCCTCTCGCCCTCCTCTTGCTCACACTTTTGCTCAGAAAAGCGTGGTATGAGCACGGCTCTGAAACCAGCCCCGCTCCCTCCACCAAACCAGTGTCGTTTTCTCCGCAGCGCTTCCTCCCCATAATTTACGGCTGGATTGTGGGTTTTGACACTCGGATCACTCGAGGTAAGAATTCTCCAGCATTATTATGCAGATGAGCTTATGAAAGCCCCTAAGTGCTTCTTGCCTGTGCAGCGAGGGGGCTTAAAACAAAGCGGTGTTTATTCCTGCGACGCCAGGGGAATGCTAAGTGGCAGCGCAGGGCTGAGCATCCTCTACCCGTGACCCGCAGCCGAGGGCTGCCGCACCGCTGCCCCCAGCACCCCCCGCCCCACGGAGCCTACAGGCTGCTGGAAGGGGCCAAAAATGCCCCTTTCCTTACTCCCAGCTGCTTTGCCCAGGAAAACAGCCATTCGGCATACCCTTGGAGTTTGGTAGCTCCTCTCTCATTAGTTCAAGGCGGCCGGGGGGGTGGGTTACAGCAGGCACCGTCCCCCGCCGCAGTCCCACGCAAGGTGTCTGCAGCCAGGGAGGTGGGAGGCAAAATGAATTTACAGTCTGGAGAGGTCTGGGGGGAGATGGATGTGGCACGAGATGAACAAGACTGCTTTCCCCTCTCCGGTACGTCCCTGTCTTTGAATTTACACGGAAGACCTCAAGTGCTGATAAATAAAGGAGAAATACGGTTCCTGCTGGGTGCGGGTGATTGCGGCATACATCAGCATCGCGCTGCTGCTGGCAGGCGGAGCAGGGAGCGGCGCTGACAGATCCCGCCTGAAGACGGATGGGATGGCTGGGCACTTTATTCAGGAAAAGATGGAAGAAGTGAAAGATGTGTTAAATGGCAATAACCCCTCGATGAAGTATTTCACCATGTCAGGCACCAGTAAATGATGGCAGTTGTATCCAGCCTTGATTATTTCACGTCTACTTGCAACCCTCCATTATAAGACGTGCACGCTCTCTAATTTAGCTCCCCTACCCATATATTACCTGTGTGGTCGACGTTCTACACAAATGCCTCAGGTAATGAAATTATAAGCAGGCGGAAATCACATTTTAATAGAAATCCTATTGGGCAACATGCCATGCCAGAATCACATTAGCGGGGCAAATTTTGTGGGGGAGTTCATTTCTCATATTAGGCTGGAAAAAAAAAAACCCAGCCGCGGTTGAGGGGGACCTGCTGTTCCTCGAGTCCGCAGCAGCAGCGACGTGCTCAGAGCGGGCTGGGCAGCGGCGCAGCATCGCTGCCGGTCTGGTCCCGCCGGCGCTGGGCTGAGCCACCGACGTTCCACTTTCGAGGGTTTTTGCTCTGTTGTGGGATCCAGGTCATTTTCATGGAAAGTTTTGCTGCGAGGAGCACGTTCTCCGAGAGCCAACCTGGGTCTATTTTGCAGTTTTCCATCAGAAAATCGGGCTGTTTCTCAAACAGAAAGCAGCCCATTTCCAAGCGAATATGGGCTGGGTTTTGGCCCGTTTTCCAAGAAAAGGGGGATTTTTGCCTCAAAGACATGCCAGAAGATTGTTTTCCCAAGGCTTCTTTTCTACATAAAAATTGCAGTTTCATTGAAATTGGAGGAAGGAGGGAGTGAAAATCCTCACCCGAGGCTCTTTGAAAGAGGAGCTGCGGCGTGGGGGGCTCGTCCTCGCCAGCGGCACGGCCCCCCTCCATGCCGGCTCCCACCCGCCGCTCCGCAGCGGAGGCAATGGGGTGCCCTCTCCTCGCCGCGAGGCGCGGGAACGGCAGAGACGCAGCCCAGGCCCTGAGCACGCCCAATTCTCCCCGTCCGTGCCCGCTTCTGGATCGTGGTCGGGGAGGCAGAGCTCCCGTGCTTCCCTTCGTCTCCAGGCGCGTTCCCCGCCCTGGCAGGGCTGCAGCGGAGGGTTTCGGGTCTGCCCACCCCCGCTGCCGCGAGGGTGCGCCAGGAGCTCCAGGGGCACATTTCCCACCACCATTTGCCTCCTGCGCAAACCGTTGCAGAGCACGAATGCCAGCCGCCCGGTTGAAAGCTGGGGCCTGGTCGGCTTTTCATCCCGGCGGCTCTGCCCTCCCTTGCGACGCACGATGCTGCCCGGGCATGAGGTGGGGGGATGGGGCACGGGAGGACCAGGAGCTCTGACCACGGCTCCGGAACATCCCGGAGAGCACCATCTGCCGGGCAGGCTGCGGGAGGAGGAGAGGTTTGGTGTCTGGTCCTCTCTTGCTCCCAGTTCCAGCAACCTCAGCTCTGTCCTTGACCTCCTGCTCAGAGCAGAGCTGTCGGACATCGCTGAGCACACTCCCGCCTGGCACACCCCCGCTCCCCGGCACCTCGCTCCTCTGCCGAGCCTGTGCCGCCGTTAGCGTCGATAATTAGATCCACTTCTGCTCCAACAGGAACTTTCTCGTGCGCAGCCCACCTAATCAAATCACCCTTGAGGTGCGGGAGACGTCATGGCTGTTGCCATGGCCCCGGGCAGGGATGGAGGCAGGGAAGGAGAGGGGCAGGAGGGGAGAGGGACCGCGGGCAGGGAGAGGGGGTGTGGGCAGGGAGAGGATGTGCAGACAGAGTGCTGCATCCCAGCAGTGCTGGCAATGCAGCTGTAACTGCCGTGGAGGATTTAGTGCTCCTGCAGGAAGCACACGGGACTGAGCAGCAGGAAAGAGAGAAAACAGGGTCACCCACTGTATTTGCACAAAAAGCTTTCATTCCTATAAGGAGTTTTTACTGATTTTTAGCACGGCAGCGCCAGAGATAAACCCAGCTTTGCCATGCTGTGTAATGCATCCACCCACGTAGACCACAGCATCTCCTCCTCACTGGGGCACCCTGGGCCACCCGTGGGGCCGGTCCCCATCACCCCGGCCAGCCCGTCCTTCCCCAGCCAGGGTCCCCTTCCTGACGGGATTCCCAAGGGGCTGCCCAAGGAACCGCTGAGAAATAACTCGGTGTGAGCATCCTGCTGCACGGTGTACACCAGCCTCTGGCTAACGGGGATCAGGATGAATTATTATGGCAGATTTTTCTGTAATTCCAGGATCACTTGACTTTTCTCCAAGGTTCCTGGCCAGGCCATAGGGGCAGAGGGAATACAGGCTTGGATGAGCCCCATCTTGCTCCTTATGGCCATTCCAAGAGGCCATCATCGCCCTCGGTGCTTTGCCCACGCTGGGGGCTGCCGGTGGGGTGGTCCCGGGGGGTTTGCACCGCTGGCCGTGGGGAATCCCGCTGGCAGCCACCCCGCTGGTCCCGCACACGGTGGCGGCTCAGCCCCAGGGGCTCGGGGAGCACCGACCATCTACAGGAGAAACCTGAAGTTTTGTCAGGCTGTGAGGAGCAGTTGACAGGAAAAGCACTTGTCTGAGAGCAAAAGCGAAGCTCGGCTGCGTCTCAGCGTGCCATTAATAACGGGCTGCTGCAGAAAGCGCTTGGCAAGTGGCAGCCGTTCCGAATTACGATGAAAACTACTGATAATAACAACCACCTGACCACAATTGACTTCAGTCCCTGGGCTGTTTTGGGGACCACTGGCAAGCTCTCGCTCAGGGGGCTCTTCCTGGGCGCTCGGCTGGGGGAGCAGCACCCAGAGCCGGGGCTGCCGTGGCAGCTCACACCACTGCGGCAAGCACGCTGCAGGGCTGCACGGGGGCTGCGCTCGCCCGCCTGCCCGCGGTGGGGCTCAGCCCTCTGTGCGTGGGTGCGCGTAGCTGGTTTGTCACTGGGTGCTCCGGGGTGCCACCGAGCTGGGGCAGGGGACCCTCGGTCCCTGGCCACCAGGTCTCCCTTGGCCGGCGCACCCCGGTGCAGCGCCGCGCCAGGGAAGGGCTGGGTTTGCCCCGGGCTCGCTGTGCGTGGCCACCGCCATCCCCGCTGGGCTCGCTCTGCTCCATCCCTGCCTGCGGTGGGCTGCAGGGGGAAAGCCGCGGCAGCAGCCTGCAGCCCACGGGTATTCCTCTCTCTTGCAGCTCTGGAACGGATTTATAGTTGAAGGAAAGAATTTGGCAGTCGAGGGCTCTGTAACGAGGACTAAGCGCTTCGCTGTTTCTTAACAAACTGAAACCAGCGCGGGGCTGCGGGAGGAGGCTGCTCCCCGGCGCCCGACGGTGCTGGGGCACGGCGCAGGCGGGTGCTGCACGGGGACTTGCACGCTGTCACCACCTCTCTGAAGGGTTTTGGGGGGGCAGCGAGTTGGGGCTCTTCTTACCTCTGCCCACTCTTATTTTGGTATTTATTCAGCCCCTCAGCACGGTGGGTGAGTTCCCACCGGCCGGTCTGGCTGTGGGATGATCGGCAGTGCCCTGGCTGCTGCCCCGTCCCGGGGGGCTGCCCCAGCCCAGCTCCTCTCCCCTTTGCCACGGCTCCCCCAGCAAGGTAAAGCCACCCCACGACCTGCCCCGTCCTCGGCAGCAGCCTCGGAGCAGCGGGACAAGCAAGGGAAAGCTGCCTCAGGTTTGATCCCGACTCTCCCCCCGCCCCCCCCAGCCTGCGAGTCTCCATTCGTTTAATAAGAAGGATCTTTCTCCGTTTGCTTTGGTTTCTCTGAGGAGCCCAAAACAAGACAGAGCAGCTCTCTTGGGGCCTGAAGCTCCCCTACAACGCAGGAGTTGAAAGGGATTGAGGCCGAATTTAGTGGCTTCATTTTCCCAGTGAAGCATTTTAAGTGGGAAGGGCTCGCAGCAAAGCGAGGGGCTCTCGCACTGATGGGAAACATCAACCAAGCTCCCTCCCTGCGGCATCAGCGCTGTGAACAAGTTACATCAGGAGTGAAATTACCAACTTGCATCTGCCAGACCTTGCGTTTAATACAATGATGGTTTTCAGGCGGTTTGGGAAGTCTGGTAAATATGCCCCTTGCAGTAATTCACGCGCGTGACCCGCTCCGCGTGGCAGAGCCCGTCCGGCAGCGCAGGTGCCTGTGGCTGTTAGTTTTGCTCACGGACACTTGGAGGGGATGCCTGAACCCCCGGGTCTCTGCAAACGGGGAGAGCCCCAGCACGGGCGAGCGGTGTGTCCGACGGACAGACCGTGGCTGTCCTCAGCCTGCCCCGGCGTGCAGAGGGGTCCGGCCCCCCGGGGGGGGTGAAGACGGGGATCAGGGCAGTGCTGATCAGCCCCCCGTGCTCTGCCCAGCAGCACTGGGTTCCCCGTCCTGCCCCGTCCTGCCCTCCCGCTCCCGCGCCGGGGAGCTGGCGCTGGCGATTAACATCCATCTGCGGGGGCTTTATTGCAAACTTCACAGCTCTGAACGCAGCCCCGAAGGCGAGACAGGTACGATGAGCCCTGCGCTGCTCCGAGAGCCTTTTGGAAGATGACCCCCTCTGAACCCTTCGGTAGCTGGGGACCAAAGGCTGCCAGGGGGACACACACGCAGGGATGCTCCCGGGCACCGCTGCCTCCGCACGAGGGATGCAGGAGGGGAGAGGCCGAGGAGGGAGCGCTGGAGCCGAGCCCCGCTGACGAAGCCCCCTCCGGCAGGGGAGACCCGCTCCGGTGCCGCCTGTGTGTGGCCTTTACGGCCCGTGACCAATGGTCCCTCTTAGCCTTTGCCGGCACCGGCAGCCGCAGGCTTTCATCCCGGGCAGGAATGCCAATTAAACTCCAACTTTCTTGGTGTCGCTTACCCAAGAGCTCAACTCTAACCCTTTGCCTTTCGTATCGAAAACCGAGCCCTGCCACGCCTGTTAACATCTGCACAGATGTTTGGGGAGGGAGAGGAGAGGTGGAATCCGGCCCCGAAGTGATTTTGCCGGTGCCGCTCCACCCCGTGTAGTCCCCGTTCGCTTTGCTGGAGCGCTGCGGTGCCCGACCCACCGAGACCCAGGCAGGAGGCGCAGCGGGCACACGGGCGTGCTGCCACGCACCGTCCCATCAGCTTCGGGGTGAAAGGGGGCTCTGCACAGCCTGGTGTTATTTCACTTGGATCTGGATGCACGGGCAGGAGCAGAGCCCCCCCCCCTTAGCAGCACTGCAGGCTTTGCTGGGCGGTTATCGGGGTGCATCGCTGCGTTTCCATCGGGGAGGGGGAATTTCCAGGGATGTCTGTGCCCCTGCAGAGCTCAGGCTGTGCCTTGTGCATCCCCCAGCTGATGGTGCCGGGCGGCAGCGGATCCCTGCGGCAGAGGGTCCACCGTGGTGTCTCCCCTGGAATTCCTACATTCTTGCACCTCTCCTGCCTTTATCTCTTGAAATCTTAATGGAGCAGATGTTGTGTGCATGACCATAAGGCAGAGATTCTCTGGCTGGATTTGCAGCCTGAGTTTAATTAGCCACCTGAGCCCCATTCTTCCTCTTGGCAGCGGACTTGCACTTTAATTAATCATCTCATTTTATTTACAGTGAGAACACGCACTCTGCCTTTGCCCTGCCTGCATCACAAGCCGTCTGCTTTTACGGCCAGTGCGATGTGAGCGCACGGCACGGCTCCAGCTCCCGGCAGGAGGGGAGCCCGCGGGGCTGTTGGGGCTCGGGGGGTGACCAAACAGCTTCGCCCGACCCAGGCGTCGCTGCCGTGGGACCCTCAACCGGTTGCTCTCCTGCCCAGTTTGCTGTGGTGTGGCAGGAGCTCAGGGCTCTGCTTTTCTCTCCTCGAGTTTATTGCCCTGTGCAGAAAAAGGATGGGGTGCGGAGGCTGGGGAAGCCACAAGCAGGATTAAAGGCTGCTGGCACACGGATTGCTCTCGTACCCGCGTTTGGCAAGGGCAGACGTCTCCGTGACACCTTTCTTGCTCCCTTCCAAGCATTAGGCGCTCCCTGAAGTAGGAAACGCTTGCCCACAGCCTGATAAAACTCACTTGCCCCTGTCCTTCTCCTGATCTCCAGGATCGGTGCGTTCCCTGGACCCTGCCGGTGCCTCTCCGGACAGCCAGATGTGCCGATGCATCTCCCACCAGATCGGGCTCCTGCTCACATCTCCGCTTCTGCTCTGCAGGGAGTCACGGATGCGGGGGGCGAGGGCAGGTACACTCTTACTCTGCCCGGGCAGAGCAGTGTAGTACTGAGCTGGAGCCTCACAGGGAAGGAGGCGGAGGGCAGCATAATATCCTGAAGACACATCCAAACAGCTCCAGGCTCCCCCGAGGTCCAGGACCCGTGGCTGGCTCCAGCAGGTAGCTCCAGCAGTTTCTCGGTAGAATAATAAAATAGAAAAATCCCGCCGTAAATTGTTCTCTCATCGCAGAGATTTAATAGTGGGGCCGTGGGTGGGTTCAGATGTGTCAGAGCAGCAGTTACATGGGAAAAGCCTTCCCTCCTTTTTGCCTTAGGAAAGGGGAACACAAGCTCAGCTCACGGAGCCCAGAGCCGGTGCTCCTCGCTCATTTTCTGTTCGGACCCGCTGGCCTCGGTGAGCCACCACGGCACGTGCGGCACAGGGGTGTGCCGGGGGGTGTCCGGGCAGGGCAGAGGGGGGGTGCTCGGAGGGTGCTGTCTCCCGCCACCTCCTCGCACCCCCGGCATGGCCGCCAGCACGGGCTCACCGCTCCCCTGTGTTTGCTACACCCCAACACTTGCTGCAGCAGAGCCCCAGGTCCCCGCAGCCGCGCTGCCCGGGTGCCAAGGGGGCTCTCCCTGCCCGAGAAATCCCCCTGTAAGGAGGCGAAGGGCGAGGGAGGGGAGGGAAACGGCGATGCCCAGCGCAAGCATAGTGTCTCTGGGCTGATGGCAAGGAGCAGGAGGCTTTGGTCATGCTCCAGGTCCCCGTCAGAGCACGCATCCCTGCGCCAGCAGGAGTGGCGCCAAAAACTGGGGCTGCATCCAGAGGAGAAGCAGAGCTGCTCCTGCCTCGCCGTCAGTGAGAGAACGGAGGGTCCTCGCAAGAGGTGGAAGGTTTACATATGGGCATCCCTCCTAGACAGGGACGGGGTAGAACAGCATTGGAAAGGTTTTGCACGGGCTTGCAGGGGGGAAGAGGGGAGGAATTATATGGAATAATATGGGGAGTGAAGAAAAAAAGAGAAAAGGAAAGGACTGCATAAAGATGATTATAAAAACATAACCCGTTCCATATGTGACCAGCCGAAAACCCGCGCAGTGCCTGGGGCAGGAGGTGGGTCTGGCACAGCTCTGGCTAACGGCCGAGCGAAGGCAGGCGCTGCCCGCAGGAGCGGGGCACACGCTGCTCCCCGCCGCGCCGAGCCGCGGGCACCGCGGAGCAGAGCAAACGCGGCGCGAAGGGCCCGGGCCAAGGGGACCTGGCTGCCCCCGCGCCTGGCCCCAGCCCCGGCGTCTTCCAGCTGCAGAACTTTCCATGACAAAGAAGGGTTTTCAGGAGAAAAGCCTGGCTGCAGGGAGGAGAGGAGGAGGAGGAGCGGGAGGAAGGCTGGCTGCTGCACAGGCGAGGGACCGGTGACCAGGGCTTGCTCGGGTCACCCGTGCTTGTGCCATTGACTCCCAGTCCCGCTCTCTCCGTGGCAGCAGAAATACTGGGGGGAGCAAAACAGCAGCAAGCGATGCCCAGCCCGAGGGGGCTGCAGGAGCCCCAGCACACACCATCGCCTGCTGCCCCCCGCTAACGAGCCCTTGGCGTGCAAGTGGCGATTATTTCAGCCATAGAAGTCTAAAATCAGCTCTTTTATTGACCTGGCCTGTAACTGGATCCAGCGTGCAAACGGTGAGAGCCTGTTCCTGCAGCCCTGGTGTCCCTCAAGCCTTCCCAAGCTGCCCTCGCTTTCCCCGGGAGCCCCTGGGGGTCTTGCAGCAAGGGACCCCCCCCCCGCTGCTGCCCGGGGCAGGGGCAGCTCCGAGCGGTGTTCCCGGCCCCTCCGAGCACCTTGCCTGCAGCGGGACAGGGGTGCCTCTGTCCTCGGGGCAGAGCTGGCCGGGTCTAAGCACAGGGAAGCGGTGCTGGCCGGGTTTGCAGGTGGCTTTTCTGGGTCAGATCCTGTGCCAGGCCTTCCGAAAATAGACCCTCTATTTTAATCCGTTCGTTATTTCTTCATGGTTTCCACGAAGCACTTGTTATTTCTATGTACCGTGTCCACTTATCTTCCTCTCCCACAGCCCCTCGCGGCCAGCCCGAAGCGGCAGGACGGTCCATCTCTGCTGCAGATGCTGCTGCGGGAGCCCCGAGAGCGGGGCCGGGATGCGGGTTGGACCCCGCACCAGTCCAGAGCCTGCTCGAAGTCCCAGCCTGGGGCAGAGCCCCTGGGCAGCGTGGGCAGATGCTGTTTAGAGGATACTGTGCCCCACTCGGACATTTGACTTCCTTTTCCTTCTCCAACATCAGCAGCGAGTCTGGAGCATCATCTGTAGGCTCCAGAGTGCACAGCCTCTTGGCTGAGCAGGGGGTGTGCAGCTCTCGGGTCAGCGTAACCCCGCAAGACAAATCATCTGGCAGAAGAGCGGCAGACTCCTGGACAGACGCAGCGAGGCCTGATGTCAGACCACCCTCCCCAAATACTTTTCCCTGTCCCCAAAAGCGAAGCTGCACACACACACGCATTTGCAGGGACACACAAAGCCCCTCTGCCCCCGAGCACGGACCGGTGCAGCCGGGGAACGCGCTGGTTCAGGACTTGCCCCACCGCTGAGAGCTCCGTGCCAGCCACCCGGCAACGGCAGGTTTTAGTTCCTATCAGATCAGGTGCGTTTCTTCCTCTGCAATTCAGTCTTCTTTTTCCCCCCTTTCCCCTCTAATAATTCGTAACAGTGGAAAGCGCAGGGCAGAGAACAAGTGGCTCCCGTCTCCCCTGCGGCGCAGCCCCCCGGCTCCCTGCGAGGCGAGGAGCCAGCCCCTGCCTGACCGCGCGCTGCCCGGGGTGGTACCCAGGGATGCTCTGGGAGACGGAGGAGGTGCGAGTGGGGTGAGGAGCAGGACCTCGTCGCTGCCAGGAGAGCGGGCTGGGATGCTTATCCCTCCTGCAGAGAGGCACATGGCTGCCCGCTGCTGCTGCCCACTGCTCGGGGGGAGTGGAGGTGCCCGCTCGTAATCCCCCTTCCCCCAGCAACCTGCTGCCAGCACGGGTTTACAGCTCTTCTCAAGGTTTTATTAGTGCCTGGTACAGACCCAGGCCTGCTGCCTTTGCCAAATTGTCAGGTTGCTCATAAACCAGAATGATTTAGAAATAACTAAGGCTGAAACTATTCCATATCATAAAGAAACAAGTGCTCCTTCCCTGCCAGAAATGCCGCGTGGTGACTGCGCTCCCGAGACCCGGTGAGCTATAGAAAGCACGGGACAGTTAATTAAACGGAAAGGCATCCCGTTCCCGGGCACCGGCGGGAACGGCGCGGAGGACCCCACAGCAGCACGGCGCGGGGCTTTGCTGGGCTGGCAGAGGGCTTAACAGCGAACACCGTGAGGGCGCGCGGCCGTGCTGGGCTCCTGGAGATACCCGGCCGCAGCGGGGAGAGGGTCGGGTCCCTCCGGGGCTGCCCCGTCCAGCATCCCTCCTGCTCCGGTGTGGAGCTGGGGGTCCCTCCGGCCTGGGCTAACTCCCCACCGTGGGGCTCAGCCCCATCCCTCTCCCCGAAGAGGTCCTTCCCGGGAGGGGCTCAGCACCCGGCAGGNCGGGAGGAGGCTGCTGGGGCGAGGGATCGGGTTCTCCTCTCTGCGGTGCAGTATCTCCTTGAAGCGTGACAGCTGCAATTGCTTCCAGATGTGCGCCTCCTCGCCTCCAGCCGGCTGGGGGGGATGTGGTAAACTCCGCGATGGAAACCAAAACCCGGACCAGATGTACCGTGGCAGCCTCAGTAACGCGCACATCTGGCCCCAATGCGCGGGCACCGCCAGAGCTAACGGCTGGGATTCCTTCAGCGCGGCCGAGGCCAGCTCGTGGCACTTCCCGCGGGATCCGCCATCCCCTGGGTACCAGCAGGAGTGGGGGCTTGCGCAGCCCCCGGGGGTAGCGCGGAGCCTTTCGGGGGGTGTGCAGCCTGCAGGCTGGTGCCCCGCGTTTGCCCAGTGCTCCGGAACGCCGCGGAGAGCAGGACCTCGAGCTGCTCGGCGGGACAGAGCATGGTGGGCCAGTAATGCGGTGTCCTCCCCTGCCCAGCCCCGCTGCCACACCGGGGATGTGGGAAAGGACTCGTGATGTCACTGGTGATGTCAGGAAGGACTGCGATTGGTGACATCATGGGATAAATCGGGAAGGAGGAGGGACTCTGCCTGCACACAGGGCTCTCGGCAGGCAGCGGTGATCGGGGAAGCAGCGGGGAGGCTGAGGACAAGCTCCGCGCTCGGCCAAGGGGAAAGGCTGAACGGCGGAGGGGTGCCAGGCACCCCGGGGCTGTGGCTGTGCCTTGGCACCGCGCTGCCCGCCCAGCCTTTGCCTGCCCCCGAGGAGCTGCGGGAACACCCGTTAGAGACAGAGCCCAGCCGCGGTCCCGGGGGGGTCCCCTGCAGCCCCCTCGTCCCCCACAGCCCCCTCGTCCCCCTGCGCCTGCAGCCCGCACAAACCCCACTGGCACTGTAACAGCTCGAGTCCCCGCTTTTACCTTGGACCCAGCTTCTTACCTCACACCCAGCACTAATGACAATTATCCCCATGTACCTCCTTCACAGAGGACTTGAGAGAAGCAATTAATCTCAGTAACAGGCTTTGAAGAGAAGAAGTGCTGTCTAAGCACTGTGCTCTTATCCTTTTGATGGGGTTAGCTGTGTTGGAATACGAGCGAAGACATTTGGAGTAAATTAATAAAGAGTTTAATGACATCCAAAAGTTAGGGAGATGAAGCATTTGAAAGGAGTTTATAGCTTTATGGGGAGGGAACAGCAATGCAAAGGGCATGTTTTCTTCATCAAGTCTGCTCTCTGGGCTCCAGCATGACTGAGTCTTTGTACCTTTTACCAGGGTGCATCCGTTCACCCTGGGTCAGCCCACGCTCCCATGTCCTCCGCAGCAGGACCCCACGACCGGTGCTCCCCGTGCAGCTCACAGCCGGGCAGGACGGAGCAGACGTGCCGGGGGAGCCGGGACTGCACCCTCTGCGCAACCCCGGGTGCTTTCTCCGTGACGATGGTCCCCAATTAAAAGAAGACCTTCTGTCCCCAGCTGCTTGGGAAGCTCTGTGCAAACAACCCAGCCCACAGAAGGGGAAATATCTGGGGGGGCACGGCTGCCACGTCCGACAGCCCCTGCCTGGGCAGCTGTGGCCGTGCCGGGGGCAGCAGCGCTCTCCTTCACGCAGGACGCCAAGCAGAGCGAGGTACACGACCCCTTGCCACCGTGTTCATCTTCCGACCCCCCGCAATGGGAGGATTTGTGCAAATGCGCCGGGTGCACCCGGCCAGTGCTGGCACTGCCGATGCCGCTCTTCCCAGAGCCGTGGTGGGAAGGTCAGGGCGGCTGCAGGGCCGTTATTTGACTCTCAGCATCCCTATAGGTGATGGAGAAGAATCATTAAAATGCAGCAGGTGCCTTGGGCTGTTTTGCCCTGAAATCTAAATGGTCTTAAAGCACTCCAGAGATAATGCATTTTCCTAGCGGTGTATTTATGAGAGAGTCAAGATAGGAGCACTTGGCCCAGCTCCCAGAGCGAGTGTCCAATGCTGCGCACCCCATAGATGGTGCTTTCCGTGTTGTTTTTATATTTTCAGCCTGATTAATACCCTTGTGGTGGCTGGAGCGTGGAGACCGCTTTATGCCTTGCCAGCAGGCTTTAAAGCCAACGTAATTTACACAGCGGCTGGCGCAGCGGGGAGGCACCGACACGCAGCAAAGCATTCTCCACCCGCTCCCTCAGCACCTTCCCGCGGGGTTCGCCCTGCCCGTCGGCTGGGATCGGCTGGCCGGGGCCTTTGCTGGGACGTGATGTTATCCCTGTAGAGCGCAGGCGATTTCACAGCCCTTCCAAGAAACGCCTTTTACTCATAATCCCCGAGGTGCTGAGGCCGGAGCTGAGCGGGCAGACGGCCCTTCCCTGCGGATCTGCCGGGAGAAGCGATGGAGGCGGCAGCAGAGGTGATGGGGGTGAGGGACACCCACGGTGCCCTCCCTCCCCTCCCCGCAACACCTGCAGCTCTGCACGAGCACCCAGTGGGAGCCTAACACCGAGGCTTTGCGGGGCAAGAGGGGCAGAAGAGCCCCCGGGACGCGCGCCCCGGCTCCGGGCAGCTCCAGAGGTGCCCCAGATATCAGTCCGAGCGCACAAACATTGGCAGTTCTTCTCTAGACCTCGGCACGGGGGCAAAATCAACCTCATAGTTAGGAACACATGTTTAGGGAGCGACCAGATTAGCTTTTGCAGTAGTGCTAATTACTCTGAGTTAATTAGCAATCAGTTACCTCTAGGCTATAAAAGCCCTCAGTGAACGTAAAAGCCCAGCTAGAAGGCTCTGAGAGCTGGGAATGGTGCTTTGTGAGGGATTTCTTCTCCTCTTTGTTTTTCTCTCTGCTCGGCTGGGGAAGTGGGAAGGTGAGTATAAGAGCTTCATGTGATCCCAGCTGCAGTCAGACAAGTGAGTGGCAAAGAGCAACGTTGCCATGGGGTTTTTAGGGATGCTGGCTGCAGGCAAGGCAGAATATTGCTTCCAGGAGAGCACAGCCAGCTCCCAGCGGTGGAGTTAGAAGGAAGCGGCCCCAGGAGGAGAAATGAAGATGCGAGTGATGTGTGACGGCTCTGGTAGCTGCGGAGCAAAGGTTGTCTGCTCCCAGCCCAGCCTTTCACGCGAGACACTCAGCAGCAGAAGGAGCTGCGTGTCCTGGGGTGAGATGTGACTGCGGTGAAATGGAGGAACTGGGGGGCTGCGAGTTAGTGCTGCTGGTGCTCTGAAACACGGCTGTGTCTGAGGCACGTGCAGCTATGGATGTACCATGTGTTAGGGATGGGCATCTCTATAAAACACACAAACTTGTGCGTATGTGTGTGCATCTTCCAAGGTGTGACAGTAGCAGTGCGTGGCTTTCTCTGTGTTTTGTGCCAGCAAAGGACAATCTGCAGGTTGTTTCAGGTGATTTCCTTGCAGGTAGTGAAGGAAAATGAACGTGCTTGTGCTGTCCGTAGCGCCGGGCAGCAGTGCGGCAGGGGCAGGGTGCTCCCCTCGCAAGTCAGGAAGCCACAGCAAGATCCTTCCCTGGTTTTGTGTAACTGTTGGCACCCTGACGTGGTGATTAACGCTGCTGCACCACGGCTGCCGGTGGCACATATGTGCAGAGAGCACATCACTTTTTCCAGTGGCCTCTGCCTAAATACCTTCAGCCAAAGGAACTGGGATGCTTTCCAAAGCAACCAAGCTTTCTGCAGGCAGAGCACCACGCCGTGCCCGGAGGCCCTGCGGCGCCTGCTGCTCGCTCTCAGCCCTGCCCGGCCCTGGGGGAGCGCAGCAGGACCAGCCCCAGGGCACGGCCGGAGGAGGCCCAGACGAAATACCCGGTAGCCACGAAAGGACCCTGAAAGGAGCAGCCCCGAGAATCCCACATGCCGCCTCTGGTGTTGGCTCTGCAGGTGGGGTGCCACACAGATGGGGACAAGGTCACTTTCAGGGGAGCCCTGAGCTACACGGGGGAAAGATGCTCCTCCAAGACCTTGCAGGTTTCAGTTAAAGTGTGCTGGCCGAGCAAAAACATGTTAGATAGGCCTTTAAAAAACAAGTAGGGATACATAAAAGGCACATGGACATTATATAAACATACAGATATGTGCTTGCACATACATATGTATCTGTTAAAGAGAGAGTCCTATCATCTTTTTCACAGCGAAGACATCTGTCTTCGCTTGGGCTGGATCGCGACCATGTTCCACGTTACTCCTGCCCTGATTTTCGCAGCACGTCCTCTCCCACCTCCCGGCCTGGCGCCGGCTCTCGCGCTGCTCTGAGCGGCTTCCTCAGGCTTTGCGAGTGCATGGACCTGGCAATTGGCCTCTGTGCCCCGAGCGCAGCTTCCCGGCACCATGATGTGCCACGGGCACGCTGCATCCCTGCCCGGGCAGCTCCTCCTTCATCCCTGCATAGCGGCGTGGGCCAAAACTCAGCTCCTGGTTTTCTAACTTCATGGCTCCAGCAGTGAGCCTAACGGGGACGGCAGCGGTTCGTCCTCATCCCCCACGCACTGACTGCGCCAACTTGTGCTGAATGCGGCATCCCCTCGGCTCCACCGCGCCGCTGGCAGGGACTGACCTCTGGGACACTCTGCTGCCGCCCAGGTGCCTCTTCCCTGCTCCGCTGGGCATCGTTGGTGTAATCCAAAGGGATATCTGCTGCGGGATACAGGCAGGGCTGGGCCAGGCTCTGCGGGAGTCTCCCCTCGGGCTTCAGCGTGCTTCGGAGCTGAACAGAGACAAAACTGTGCGGCCAAAATGCACCGTCCTGTGCTTTCCGTGGGGCTGATGCGTTGTGTTACAGATCCGCAGTTATTCCTTAATTCCAAGCTGTAACTATGCAATCAAGCTCTCCAGTGCAATAATTCCAAAAACTTTCTTGATTCCTGTATTAAATAAAGTACATTTACAGAGTATATGAATTCCAGATTCAGCCCGGGACTCCAGGGACGCATATTCCTCTCCTGGAACTTGTATATCCGGCCCGAGGATGAAAACCTCCGAAGCCCCGAGCATAACAAGCATTTCTTGTATTTTTTCTGTCTCCGTCACATCGGGCATGTAGTATACGCTCAGGCTGATAAACAGCATCTGGTTAGAGTCAGGTAAGGACCTCTCTGGGGAGCAGGTTTGTGGTCAGCTGCCAACCTTTCTCTCCCTCCTTAATGTGCTTTTGCAGATGGATGAAAACTGCAGCCAGTCAAGGTTATGGTTTCGGATAGCGCTGGGGAAGGGGGAGAAGGTCGGGCTCAGTCTCTGTCCTGCCGGCGCGGCTCTGCTGCCGGCGCTGCTGCTGAAGGCGAGGCGCCCGCGGCACCGAGCCCTCTGCTCCCCCGGCGGGGGGCTCTAAGGGAACGCCACCGGCCAGGCAGCGCTGCGGAGCAGTGGTCCGCCGAGGACATGAAGACGCCCCAAAGCACATCTCCCCTTCTGCGGCTCGCGGCTGCGGTCCAGGAGGAAGGTGCCGGCCCGTCGCCCGCCCGGGATGCGGTGCGGAAGGGCCGTGGCACTCGCTGTCCCTGCCGGTGCCGGCTCCCCGCGGTCCCCTCGGCGGCGCTTTCGAGGAACGGAGGAGCGGTGCACCGATCCACTCGATTTTCATTGGAAACCTGGAAATCCCGCTGGCCTGCACATGCCTCGTGGGATCCTTCAGAGCTCGCTGCCAGGTTCTGGAGAACTGTCCGAATTTGTGTTTCTTACAAGCTCTTTTTTTCTGCAGGAGGAGGAGGAAATTCTTGTATAAAAATGGAAACGCACCCCTTCTGCCAAGCTATTAATTCTGCTTCCTATGGAAACCAAGAGGTCCCTGCCTTTACTCTGTGTTTCTGCGCTGAACTTCCAAGTTTATTTTTATGCCCAGATTTGGCAAAGCATTTAGGCCTGAACACAGCGTTACGTGTGAGCTGAAGTCCATCCCTGCATGGGGACGTATCCGAAGCACCTTGCAGCACACAGACACGTGCTTCAGCGAACACCCCCCGCGCCAGCTCTGTTCCTTACTACAGAGACTTTCTTTTTTTGTCCCTTGCCAAGTTATCATTTGCTTTAATTAATTTCACGCAGCGAGCCTGCGAGCTGACTGGTGGTTTCAAGCCTCAAGAATAGCCAGGGAAACCAATTTAATTAGCTCAAGTGAGCCAAAGTTGCTTAAGCGATTTGTAATAAGTTCCAGGCTCTCCCACACCAAAGGGGTTTCAGCCGAGGACAGAAACTTCCTGAGCCTGTGCTGCAGGGCGGCGGGACGGGGCTCTTCGTGCCGCATCCGATGAACACTTGTGCCGGGACGCGGAGCAGCCCTGGCTGGGGAATTCGGCGGGTGCTGTCACGGGTGTTGCATCCCTGATGAGGGGGCCATGTTTTTGGGTGCAGCGGGTGCCGCTCCTCCTCTGTGGCCCCTGAGAGCACTGTGCAAACACAGCAGTTTCTCATTTGTGCGGGCATTGCTTTCCTCCTCCGTCTGCCCCGCAGCAAGGGAAGGGCAGGGGGGATTGTGCCCGCGGTGAGGGGACCCCTCATGTCCCCCAGCACTCGCTAAGGGCCATCCTCCGCAGCACCGTCAGCTTTCGGCTGCATGCATTTATGTTGTTAAACTCTGATCAAAACACTGTTTTCTCTCTTTGTCTGCTTGCTGGGAATTTCGTGCGGGTGTGTAAATCTGTAGGTGGTTCTTGCTTTTGCAGGCAGGCTGAGAGCACGGCTGGCCTGCCTCTGCCGGCGTCGGGGCTGCGGGATGCTCCGATCCTCTTCCCCGCCTTGGAGGTAGGAGCTGCCGCATCGCATCAGCGGCCGAACCCTTGAGCATCAGTGCAACCGGTGCCACTTCCATTCAGCCCAGCTTCTCCAGCAAGGACTTGCCAGGTATGCTGGAGCGCCATCCCACATGTGCTGCGTCTGCTCTGCGACACGGCTGTGATATCCGGCACAGGCAAAACCACCACGAGACCAGATGCCGCTCCTGGGGCTTTGCTTCATCTTCCCGTCCTGCCCCTGGGGGAGCTGGGTGCGGGCTGCTCCTCACGTGGCCGTCGAGGGGATGAGCCAGATCCCGAGGAGCTCTGTGCTGGGGGCCGCAGAGCTCCGAAACGCCTTCTGCCAGGGCAAGGTGGCTGCAGGGAAGAGCCAGGACGCATTTCTCCAGCCTTGGCGGTGGGGCTGAGCCCGCAGTGGCAGCAGTGCCGGAGGCAGCAGCATGGGGACGGTGCCCGGTGGGGGCTGGCAGACCTCGGAGAGAGACCTCGCATCCGTGGGATCGGGATACCGATGTGAAGAGGATCCCAGCTGCTGGCGGTGGGCCCCCAGAGCCTCAGCTCGGCTCTCTGCCGGGGAGGACAGCGAGCACGGCAGCCCCTTTTCCCTGGCACGCGGTCCCTGTAATTCACCCGCTGGTGAAGCGTCTCCAGCTGTTTGGCTGCGATGGGAAAAACGACAGCCTGGCTCTGCTGTCCTGACCCCCAGGACCAAACCCCCCTTGGGAAACGGGGGTGCTTCCTCACCAGGCTGCTTTTTGGAGCTCCCTCCGCATGTGCCGGCTGCCATTTCTTTGGGAAGAGGAGAGACGCGGGCCAAGGCAATGTCCTGGCCGTTGCCGGCTTCATCTGCAGCCTTCTGCCGAGGGCTCCTGCGGGTAACTGCAGTCCTGCGGCTGCACCATGTCTTCACCCCTTCCTAAACGCCGGCTTCAGGGACGTATTTGGCCTCTCTGCAGAAACCGCCAATAACATGTCCAACTGCAATGGCATGTTTGTCTCCCTGGCGCCTCTCGGGAAGGATGGAGCGGGGCCAGGCAGCGCGTTCGGCACCAGGCAGATGCCAGCGGTGCTTCCCTGGAGCGCTGCATGGTCCACGTACGCCGGTGCGACCCGCTGGGAGAGCTGCTGGCAGCCGGGGCCGACCTTGCCCGGCAGCCCTGGCGCTCGCTGGGGCCGGCTGGCAGATCCGGCTCTTTGCTTTTCCCATTGCAGCAAACCCGACTTTCCGCTGCCGCAGAAGTGGCGGCTGGGCTTTGCGTGCTGAAGCCTTTCTACAGCCCTTGCGCAGCACCGCAGCCGTTGCGGGCGGGACAGCCCTGCCTGCTCCCCGCGCTGCCCCTGGCAAGCGGCCGGTGCCCATCTCTGCGCGGGCTCCCTGCCCGCCCACCCAGAGCACCCGCTCCTGCAGGAGGCGTCGCTTCGCAGGGAAGGCTGGAAGGGAGCGTAAATTAAACCTACGCAAAAGTCAACTTAATTATTGGGGAATAAAGATCCCATTATTCTCTCTGCCCTGAAGCAAGAAAAATAAATTTGTCTTGTTTCCTTCCTAAATTCACATGAGAGTGGGAGACATCCATGGGGAAGGCGCGCCTGGCCCCGCAGCGAGGGCAGGAGCCAGGAGGAGCCGGCGGGG
>VZSZ01003493.1:162664-172915 GCA_013398815.1 Ibidorhyncha struthersii
CTCGGGAGGAGGAAGGTGCTACCGGGACAAACTCCTTTGGCTGCGGGCGTTTCAGTGATTGCACCCTGCCTGCACGGACAGCTCGAGGATCTCACTGCACTGGCGCCTGTCTAACAATCCGCATTACGTCTGCACCGGGCTGGAGCCTGTGCGGGGAGAGGTCCCACTTTAGCTCCCAAATCCAGAGCCCTGTGCAATGGGGACAGCAGTTGTCCGCACCAACTGGGCAGCTCCGGACCCCCCCCGTACCCCGTCCTCATCGCGATGCTGGTAATTAAGTGGTGTTTTCCCCATGGTAGTGAAAGCTGCCAGTCTCAGCACACCCAGCCTGCGCTCCTCGATAGCTGCTGGTGCCACCGAGCCCTGGGACAGGCCTAGGGACAGGCACACGCCTGGGGTGAAAATAACCATCCACCGGGCAAAACTGGTGCTTTGGGGAAAAAAATACAGCTGAAACCTCATTTTTCTGGCAGCACAACACTTGGGTCTTAAACGAGAAATTTTAAATTTACTCTGCGAGCCAAAAAAAGTTGTAATTTGAATATACAGCATGGCACATTCCTCTGAAATTGATCATAAAGTTCTGTTAAAACACAGGCACGGCCTGAGTAAAATAAATATTTTTGCTTCCAGAGAAGTGAAAGGTCTGGCCAGCAACTCAATTTATAATATTTTTAGCAGGTGATTCATCGAAGAGGGAAAAAAATACCCAGGGCAGCTGAATCCAGCAATGGCTCTTTGTCTCAGCCCGGCTATCGCATCCAGGCGCGCCGGTAGCTGCCTGTGGCGGAGCTCCCTGGCCGGGGCTGCTCCCCGCTGCCGTGGCCCCGCACAGCCGCGATCCCTTTGCCGGGGTCTCCCCAAGCCCCCCAGAACCCGCCGCCTTCAGCAAAGCCGGAGGACGTGTGGCTGCAGCTCCTCTGGGCAGCCAGGCGCTTCTGGCCGTGTTGGGGACGGGGTTGTGCCCCTTGGCGAGCGTCGGGGCCGTGCATGGGTCCTGCCGGGGCCGGGTGCCGCGGCACGGCGTGGCCAGGCTGGGGGAGGCATCGCCGAAGCTGGAGCCGGGGCAGGCAGGGACAGAGGGTCCCTTCTGAGGCGTTGTTTGCCCCGAGCAGCCTCGGGAGCTGTGGGTTTGGATGGGGTTTCTTGACCGGGTTCCGCTCACCGCATTGCTGCGGTCTGGGAATGGAAAACAAACCCCGTGGCCTTTCCTATCTCCGGCTCCAACAGAAGGGATTTTTTTTCTTTTCCTCCCTGCAGGTACTGCCTCTCCCCAGCTCGCTGCCGCTCGGGCAGCTGCCACACACGTGGGCGCTCTCTGCTTGTGCACATCCTTGTTTGTGCGGCGAAGGTGAGCGGGGACACAGGAACCGGAGGGAAGTACGGGAAAAAGGAGCTTCTCCGCAGCCCTGCTGCTCTGTTCTTCATCCTACGCGCACGCAGGTCGGGCTATATGCCTACGGCAGCCCTGCAGGATCGGTTGCTCCAGTATGGAGGCCACCGGCTCTGAAGCACACGAGCAAGGTGTGGGCACACCCACAGCCCCGTGTCCCCGGTCAGGGGGTGTCGGACGGTGCTGCGGCTGCTCCCGGTGCCCTCCCCGCTCCACTCCCGGCTGCATGGGTGAGAACTGGGTGATGCAGCTGTGCAGAGGCACAACACGTCGGACCATGGCCCCACGGGGCACCTGAAGGGCATTTCTGGAGTTGGTGGCACCAGGTCGCGGCCGATGCCCTCGGACATCCCCGGTGCTTGTGGCCAAATGAAGAGAGTGGTCTTTAAGCTAGCTGCTTGTGATGCACGAGACACCTGCTCCCAGCTATAAAAATGGATTAGCTGCGTTGCATCTGGAGCCCATCCAGGCAGCAGCGCCTCCTCCAGCATCCCATTTGGCACGCAGAACCCACCGCCTGAAAACGCAGTGAAGGGGAGCGAGGGGACAAGACGCAGAGTTAAAAGGAGGGTCTGGAAGCTGTGATCCTCTCTAGGTGGAGAACCAGAGGGCTTTGAGCAGCGCCAGATGCGGCGCTGTCACTGAGGGCTGGATCCTGCCCCTCCGCCCGCCCCTCGCCGTGCCTTTCCATTGTTCTTTGTACGTGAGCCCGGGCCCAGCGTGCTCCCAGCTGGCCGGGCTTTCAGCCTGCCTACAAACTGCAGAGCAGCAGATACTAACTCATTGTATTCCGAGTGTTGGAAGGACTCCACAGCCCAACGCAAACTGAGTGGTGATATGTTAAGTAGGAAGAAAGTTCTCCCCCTTACCGGCGCACCCAGGATGCGCGGTGCCGAGGGTGCCGCCCTCTCGCCCTGCCCCGGACCCCGCGTCCGAGCCCATCCCTCCGCGCTCCGGGGAGAGCCGCTGGGACCTGCTCCTGCCGGTGTGAGCCCGGCGGCGCCGAGAGCGCGGTGGGCTGAGGAGGGTCCTGCGGCCCCGCGGCGCTCGGCCGGCCCCGTGCCAGAGCAGACAGCTGGGCACAGCCTTGGCGGCAGCGCTCTCCTCCCGCTGCTGCTGCGCGACGGAGGAGCAAATGAGCAGCTCGCTTCTCCTCAGCGGTGTTCAGAAATACCCCAAAACAAGAGTTATATGCGTTTCCTTCATTCACCTGGAAAATCTTATTCCCCTGCTAGACATCTGCCATAACGCAGTCCTGCCTGGATCGTGAACCACACGTGGAGTTTTATTATGCTCCGAATACCAATTATTCCAGGTACGCACGCAGCAGCCTCTGCCCCAAATGATGCAATAGGGGAACTGGAGCTAAGCTGAGACTATGCTTGGGCGACTGCGATAAATCTGTTTTTATTATAAGCTTTCTGGTCAGCGTGCCGCTCGGTCCTCGCTGCCCCGGCTTTGACGGACGCCCTCCGCGATCCTTCCAGCTCCCGCAAGGCCAAATGCTTGGGACCAGCTCTTGGAAAACAACTGGGAAAATCAGGGCCGCGACCGGAGGCTCAGGTTTCGGACTCGTTTTCAGGGCTTGGGGAAGCTCCCAGAGTTGCAACATCATTCGGCAACCCACCGTACCAAAGGTGGGATGCTGACACGTCCTGGGTTTGGAGCAACCCGCTGGAGAGCTGAGGAAGGCAGAGCGCTGCAGAAAACCAGATTACTCTGCCGGCGGAGCCGGGAGGGACGCGGGCAGCGTGGGCCACCCCTGCCCCATGGCAGCGGGTTTTTCCCCCGACTCTCGCCGGGGGCTGAACACAAGCGGTGTCCCCAAAAAGGGCAGATAAACAAAGTGGACGGGAAATGAATGCGGCACAGGGCTGAGCTCACTGACCGGGATGTGGCCAGGGTGATGCAACCAGGCTCAATTAAGCTGCCACCGCGCAGCCTCGCAGGGCGAATTAAGTGCCAATTTTCTGCACTGCTGAAGAGGTAAAGAATGTAAATGATAACTAACAGGAAGTTTCGGCCGAAAAGAAAGAGCAAGTTGGGAGATGGGAGTTTGAGGCTGGACTGGGGCCAGCGATGAGACAGGCAGGCGAGCACCACTGCCCTCTGCCGAAGTGAGCTCCGGCGGGCTCTGGGCGTGCTTTCCTGCCCCAAACCCGGGGAGATGGCGGGGTCTGCCGGGCTGGCACGGCTGGGGGTGGCACGGCTGGGGGGTGGCATGGCCGGGGGCTGGCAGCTCACAGAGCGCAGCCTGGCCGAGCACAGGTCCTGGTACAGGTACACTACGGCCATCCAAGCAAGACGAAGGAGTGGAACTTGACCGAGGTACCCCCCCCTCTGCCCTCCTGGCTGCAGGGAGGGATGGGTGGCCGGGACGGGTGCTCGGGCGCCCAAGGGTGCACAGACAAGGAGCTCCCCAGAGAAGGCAGAGGTGATGGGGGCTCCTGGGCCGTCACCCCCCACCCTGTCTGCCCAGCCGTGTCCCTCACCACGCGAGGCACGGCGGTGTCCTTCCCAATCACTGTCCTCCTGCTTTTTGCAGGAGGTGGGAATGCAGAGCTGGTTTTATTCCCTCTGCGTGGCTGCTGCAGGTCCTGGGGTGTTTGGGACGGTGATTCTGGCCAGGGCACAGGGCAGGGACCAGAGTCCGGCCCAGGGCTTCGGCAGCAGACTGCAGAATTTGTTTGCGGAGGGAAGTTCCCTGTCTGAGAGGAGTTTTCTCCTCCCTTTGGGAAGCAACCCCCCTGCCTGATGCCTTCCCGAGGATGAAATGGCTGCGCCACAGCCCGTCGCTCATTCCCGCTCCTTGCGCTCCCTCTGCAGGAGCAGACCGCCGGCCTGCGGGGCCGCATCCAGCCCGCCGCTTTGCAGCAAAAGTCAGGCTGGCACTTCTCGCACGAACCCAGGGGTTTGTTTAGTTGAAAGGCTTGAGCTAATTTCCATGTGTGCGTGGGCTGGGACCTGTCCCGTGTGACGTTTGGGGACCAGACTGCAGCTTGGGCTTGGGCAGACTGGGGGCTACGATGCCCTCAGGGCTCTGGGAATTGGGATGGAGATGGGGATGGCCCCGGGGGGGGGAGCAGGAGCTGGTGGAGAGGAGAGGCTGCGGGATGCGGGGATGCTCCCCAGAGCACCCCCTGTGCCCTGGCTGTGAAAACCCTTTGCTGGGGAGCAGCCCCAGCCGAAGCCTTTGAAACCTCAAAGGAAATGTCTCCTCTGCTGCAAAACGTGTCCCCTGCTGTTCAGCTAAAGCTCCCGCCTGTCCCACCACTGCCCCAAACCTGGTGCCCTGTGCGCTGGGCGATGCCGCCTCCCGTTGCACTGCACTGGGGAGCCCAGTGGCTCTGTCCATCCCTGTCCTCCTGTCTTGCCCTCGCCTGGGGCAGTGGTGGGAAAGCAGCTTTCCCGGGCGTCAGTCTGCGGGCACATCCACCGCTCCCAGCCCTCCTTCCCCAGCCTCGCTGGAGCTGAGGAACAGCTCTCCTTCTCCTCTCCCCGCAGCCCCGGGGCCGCAGCTCCCGCTCCCTCTGTAAGCGGAGAGGTTCCTCCCCGCCAGAGGCCAGGCTGCCAAATTCCAGCCAAGAGCGCATTTTTACGGCATGACACCAGTGGGGCCCCGGCAGGAGACGGCACGAGATCCAGGCGATCGCCCGAGAGGCTCCGGTACCGGCGCGGCAGTGGCATGTGTGGACGGCTCACCCAGCACTGTCTGCCCCGCCGGTTTCCTCTCTCTGCCCGGGGACGCGCTCGCCAAATATTACCAAACATCCTCCTTCCTCTCCCGCAGGCTGCAGGGTGCTCTGCGACACCCCGCCGCTGCCTGGCCCTCCCCACGCCGTCCACCCCCGTCCTTCCTCCCCGCTCCTTTTCCAGGCGGCTGCTCACGCCAGCGGCTTTCGAAGGAGCCCCGGGACAGGTAGCAGAGAGTGACGGAGCCTGGGAGAAGTCTGCGGCTGGAAAGGTAGGAAGGAGAAGGGAGCTGAGGGCCGGGGGGCTCACCGAGCCCTTGCCTGCTGCTTTTGCGTCAGGCTGGAGGGAGCAGAAGAGTGAGGACCAAGGGCTCCTCGGCCACCCCGGGGTGCAGAGCTCACCTCTGGCTCCCACCAGCCCCGCTGCGATGGCAGACCTTGGAAGACAACCTCCTCCCAGCTTTGCCCTGCCAGAGAGCTTCATCTCAGGGTGCTTGCCCGAGGCAGAGCAGGGCACCGGCACCGGCACCTGCCAGCCGGCCGGGGCCGAGTGGGCACGCTGGGCGCCCCGCCAGAGCCTCTGTGCCGGGCTGCGATGCTATCTGCCTCCGAGCTCCGTGTTGTGGCTGTGTTTGTGTTGCTAAGGAGGAGCTGCCAGAGCACCATCCGACACGGCGTGCTGGCACGCAGCTCCGCTCTGCCTGCCCAGCCGGGCCAGGGGCTGCCCTCCCACGGGACCCTCTCGGGAAACTGAAAGGGGAGATGCCATCAGTGCTCTGAGCAAGCAGCAGGTGGAGAAGGACTTGGGCACCGCGTCCTCTCTCCGTGGTGGTTTGCTGCTGCTCTGCCGGTGAGGTGGGCGCAGGTCGGGGTGCCAGAGAGCCCACCGCAGAGCCGAGGGTCTCCACACTCCCCCCCCGGCCACTCTGCAGCCCAGCGCTGCCGGCTCCGGGCGGGTTTGGAGCCGGTGGCATTTCGATGGGAGGCTCCAAGGAGGCATTTAAACACCATCCATGTGACAGACCCAGCTCTTAGTCACAGTCCCCGGAAACAACAGGGAACCTCTGCCCCAGGCAGCAGCGAGGGCTTGGCGTGCCTCTTTCCCAGGCACATAGAAATTTCCATGGAATTATCGTACGGGTAATTATTACCATCTGCCTCCTTGCAGACAGCAGTCACCACGCCGGCCGGCTCCGGCGCTCCTCGGGGTGCAGGACAGGCAGGGGGAGTGGGAGTCCCACCTGAGCGGAGCTCTGCCAGCAACGCGGCGGGACGGCCCCGGAGCCCTGGCTGCTGCCCTTCCAGTGAGTAGGATCCCACAGCTGGGGCACATCTGGCCACCCTGCAGCCCTGCTTGGTCTCCCCGCAGCGTGCCTGCTGTGCGTCTGTCCCACAGCCTCTGCGGGCATTGCCAGCCCCTGCCCTCAGGGGAACGGCTTTCCGGGCAGGGTTGCGTGCGGTGGCTGTGTGTGACTATTCAGGGTCTTGTGACACTTTGCGCAGCTGGGAAGCGAAGCCGCCTCACGCAGCCGCACTTGCCTCCGGACCGTCGGAGTAGGGTCATGCCGCAGTGGGGGGCTGCACTGGGGCTCCTGGGGGTCTTGAACAAGACCTGACCCTGCTCTGCGGCTGAGGTTGTGGCTTGCAGCCACTGACACTGACCCTCGCTGCTGTCCCGGGGGGCTGGGGAAGCTTAATTAGGTTTTTGCCAATGTTTGTCAGGCTGAGGGAGCTCCAGGGCGGGTGGTGTGGGATGGCACTCTGCGATTCTTGCTGTTTGGGAACCGGTTGTCTCTCCTCGGGTGCTATGTAATCCTCATTTAATTTTGGTGCCTTCCCCTCCCGGTTTGCCCTTGCAGCATCTGAGCGGAAAGCCCGCAGTTTCCCAGAGGTCTGTCTGTGTTTACTGCTCGCAGCGCAGGGCCCCGTGCCAAGGAGCGCTGGGGCTGCAGACGCGGCCGATGCGGCCGACGCGGTCGAGCTCCGGCGAGAGCCCGGCCCGGAGCAGCAGAGCGGGCACGTTCCCTGCTGTGCGTCCCCCGGCTTGCCCAGCGTCCGGCGCAGCGTCCGCAGCCCTGCGCGGTGTTGGTGGTACCCGTTCGCTGCCGTGCGCGCGTTGCCTTGGCTCCCTCGCCCCGTGCCAGGGCAGCCTGGTGAGGAGAGGGCCGCTGCCGGGGGGTTGTGTTCCATTCACGTTCACCCTTTAGTTCAGATCCCTGCTCCGATAGGATGGGCGTCTTAGGAAACACCGAATTGCTGCCGCTTGGCTCGGCGAGGCCTCACGGACGCGCATTTCTGAGCTAAATCACAGCAGGCTGGGTGCAGCATCCCAGCTTTGCAGCGCGCGCAGGTGCCGGGCAGCCCCCCCGCTCATTTTTGGGAAGACTGGGTTGAAATGCATCTATAAACCGCAGCGTGCCAGCATCTGCGGGCACACCGGGATTTTTTGCCTTGGCTGGGAAGGGCAGCATTTCTAAATGCACCACTTGAAATGGCTGCAGGAAATTCTTTTGAAGCCAAAGGCACGGAAAGGAAAGGGCCGGGCCCTCGGGAAGGCTGCCCGTGCCACAGCCCGGCCCTCGGGCACGCCGCCGCCGCACACGGGTGCTGCGCAGGGCACGGCGGTGCCGCACAGCCTTGCACGGGGGTCGCTCCTGCCCCGTCCGACGGGCAGGGCTGCGCAGAGGCAGGGCTTGTCTCCACTGCAAGGTGGAGAAGACGGGCAGCGGGGCAAGGCACGGCACGGCACATCCCGTATGCGGTGTGCGGTCTTTTAAACACGTGCGGAACACCACAGCAGCCAAAAGACCGCTCTGAGCTCTGCATCTTGGGCCTGGGAATGCAAAAAGCCATCTCATCGCCTCCTTCGCGTACCTGCCACGAGCTGGGTCAGGGCTCTGGGCTCGTGCTCCAGCCCCACAGCCAGGCTCCCAGGCTCCCCCAGGGGGACTTCCCGGCAGGGGAAGGCAGAGGGGCCGGAGCGGGACCCGTGCTCCCCTAGGGAGCTGCCAGGCTGCAGAGGAAGCTTTCGGAGCAGAACTCTTCCCGGACCCCGCTCGGAGCCATTTGCTGCTGGGTTTGCCGGTGGGGCCGCGGTGCAGTGGCAGGAGGCTGTGGGCATCCCGGGGGAGGTATCACCAGCGGTGCAGGCAGCTGCCGGCACCTCCCGGAGGGCTCGGGAGCACCCAGGCTGCACGGCGGTGCATGGGTGCTGCCTGCCTGCGCCGCTGCCAGGGATTACGTGGCCACGTGCAGCAGGCAGGGGCCCCACGCCGCGTCCCACGTGGCTATCACCTGACTCGGTCACGGTGACCGACCTCAGCCTCCGGTCCCTCTCCGGGCACAGCAGCGGCAGAGGTAACGCTCCCTTCTATCAGATGCGTTTTGTGGGCTCTGGGGAGCTCGGGGCGGTTGGGGCTGTTGGGCTACTGCGGGTGCCGCAGCAGCCCCCATGCAAGTGGGAGGGGGTGTTCCCCCTCGGGGCCCACATCGGTGCGCACGGCTGCGGGCACACCGGGCACTTGCGCGGGCAGGAGGGCAGTCGAGACGGTCAGGACGGTTTATTTTCATCCAAGGAAGATTTTTAATTGGTCTTTTTTGTGGTTTGTTTGTTGGTTGGGTTTTTGTTGGGTTTTGTTGGGGTTTTTTTTAGGAAGGTGAAAGCTTTCAAGGGTATCAACACTTTTCTTGCCAAAAAATAATGCAACCCAAGCCAGAACGCCCTGACCGACAAAAAAAAAAAAGATTAATATTTGAGTTTTCAGTTTCTCAGAAGTAAAAAGCCCCAAATGGTGTCAGAAACGGATATGTTCTCTCGGGCGCTTTAATTAAAATAAATCCAACCGGGACATTGCCTTAGCAGGGTCACCTCTGTGCTTTTAAACGCTGTGTTAAATCTTCCCCCGCGAAGGGGTCTGGCTGCTGTCTGACGCTGGGGCTTGCTGTTTGTCCGTCTTTCCCCACAAGGGAGGAGAGGCAGTTTTAAGGGGAGAAGGAGTTTTAAGGGGAGAGGCAGCTTCGGCACTTTATCGGGGCTTCTTGCCTGAGGTTGAGTGCTCCGGATAAGGGGCTCAGACCTCGTTTTGCTCTCATAGGCGCAGTGTGAGAAGCTGTCCTGGTGCCTGGGGTCTGGTGGGAGCCCTGTTAGGTGAGGCAGTTCAGTCCCTGCAAGCAGCTCTGGGTGCAGCGTGACACGTTCTGGTCTCAGGACCACAGCAAATTTGCATCATTAAAATCTGCGCAATGTCAAATTTGCTGGGTGAACGGAGGGAGGGAGACAGACGAAGTCCAACAGAGCTGGTTCCTCCATGCCAGGCTGTGTGCTGACCTGTTATTAATAACCTGGCAGCAAAGTCACATCCCTGCAGTCCCGTCCCTGCGGCGGGGGGCGGNGCAGCTCCGGCATCCTCGCTGCCAAAGGCCCAGCCCCAGCTTTGGACTCTGTGGGGTGGGGAGCGTACCTCGGAGCCCCGTGAAGATGGTCAGATGCCTCTGTGATGGGCATCTGGTGCACCCCAGAGCAGCCGTGCTGATAGCTGGAGATTTCAGCCCTGAGGTCACGGCTGATTTTTGTCAGCCTGGAGCGTGGCCCAGGGTGGCAGAAGCCACTGAGAGCCAAGGGCAGATCATAAAAGCGGTGTGCAGGTTGTGAGCACAAAATGAGTAAAACTGTGTGTCTGTCGTGTTTAGCTTTACGTAGTAGAGATAAGGTCAATAAACTGGGAGCCAACTATCGCTACGTGCCTGTGTGGCTGCGATTTTAACCTCAAAGGCACATCCAGGTTGTCATTTATCACGGCTAATGCAAAGGGAAGAGGGTAGTGCTGAGGTTTGGTGGATCTCTGCCCGGCAGCGCACACCGAGAGGAGCAAGCCATGCGTTCCTGGAGCAAACAAGACCCCCTGCCCCGCACTGGGGTCCCTGCCCCGCTGTGAGTGGTCCCTGCCCTGTGTTGGGGTCCCTGCTCTGCACTGGGGTCCCTGACTTGTGTTGGGGTCCCTGCCCCACACTGGGGTCCCTGCCCTGTGTTGGGGTCCCTGCCCCACACTGGGGTCCCTGCCCCGCACTGGGGTCCCTGCTCCACACTGGGGTCCCTCCCCTGTGTTGGGGTCCCTGCCCTGTGTTGGGGTCCCTGCCCCGCTGTGAGTGGTCCCTGCCCTGTGTTTG
>VZSZ01003494.1:0-14970 GCA_013398815.1 Ibidorhyncha struthersii
ACTCTATCTTCTCATGATCACTGCAGCCAAGTCTGCCCCCAGCCTTAATGTCCTCCACCATTCCCTCTTTGCTTGTCAGTACTAGGTCCAGTTGTACACCTCTCCTTGTGGGCTCCTCCACCACCTGAGTCATAAAGTTATCCTCAGTGCACTGGAGGAACCTCCTGGACTGTGCATGCCTAGCTGTGCAGCCTTCCCAGCAGATATCAGGGTAGTTGAAGTCCCCCATGAGAACCAAGGCCTGCGACTGTGAGGCGATTCTCACCTGTCTGTAGAAAGCCTCATCAGCTTCCCCATCCTGATCAGGTGGCCTGTCATAAACACCCACAACAGTGTCTCTCATGTTACCCTGCTCCTCCATCCTTACCCACAAGCTCTCAACTCGCTCTTCATCCGCCTCCAGGGAGAGCTCAATACATTCCAGTTGCTCTCTCACATAAAGAGCAACTCCACCACCTCACCTCACTAGCCTGTCTTTCCTAAAGAGAACATAGCCCTCCATGACAGCGTTCCAGTCATGTGAGCTACCCCACTATGTCTCAGTAATTGCAATGAGGTCATGGCCCTGTGACCACACACAGATCTCTAACTCTTCTTGTTTGTTTCCCATGCTGCGTGTATTAGTGTACAGGCATTTCAGAGAGGCCAATGAGTGAGTAGTTTTTGCCCTAGAGGGGTGGTGGGCCTTCAGATTCTCAAAAGTGCTAGCACTCTGCCCCACAAGTGTTGAGTTACTACACCTGGGTGCCTCACTAGCAAGCCCAGTTACATCCCCATCCACCTTCAAATATAGTTTAAAGCTCGCTCAATGAGCCCTGCTAACTCTATTCCAAGAACCCTTTTCCCCTTGCAAGACAGGCTTTTCCCATCTGCTGCCAGTAGGCCTGGTGTTCTGTAAATCAGGCCGTGGTCAAAGAACCCAAAGCCCTGATGGTAGCACCAGGTTCGGAGCCAGTCATTGACCTGCTGGCTCTTCCAGTTAACCCCCTCGTCGATCCCTGCAAATGGAGGGATAGAGGAGAACACAACTTGTGCTCCTGATCCCTCAGGTGTGTCAACTGCAGCACTCAGCTTGGTGTCATCTGAAAACTGGTTGAGGGTGCACTCAATCCCACTGTCTATCTCACTGCTAAATATTAAACAGTACTAGTCTTAATATGGACCCCTGAGGGACACTGTTTGTCACTGATCTCCATCTGGACATTGAGCCATTGACCACTAGCCTCTGGATGCAAACATCAAGCCAATTCCTCATCCACTGAACAGTCCATCCATCAAATTTATATGTCTCCAATTTAGAGGGCACAGCTTGTGGGGGACTGTGTCAAAGGCCTTACAGAAGTCCAGATAGACGACATCCATAGATTTTCCCTTGTCCACTGATGTAGTCACTCCATCACAGAAGGCCACAAGGTTTGAAAGGCAGGACTTGCCCTTGGGGAAGCCATGATGGCTGTCTTGAATCACCTGCCTGTCTTCCATGTGCCTTAGCATAGCTTCTTGGAGGATCTGTTCCATGATCTCAGGGACAGAGATGAGACCGGCAGGTCCATAGTTCCCAGGGTCCTCATTTCTACCCTTTTTAAAAATGGGTGCAATGCTTCCTTTTCTTCAGTCATCAGAGACTTCACCTGACTGCCATGATTTTTCAACTATAATGGAAAGTGGCTTGGCAACTACATCAGCCAATTCCCTCAAGAGTCTGTGATGCATCTCATCAGGTTCCATAGACTCCTGTATGTTCAGATTCCTCAGGTGGTCACAAACCTGATCTTCTCTTATAGTGGGAGGGACTTTGCTCCCCCAGTCCCTGTCTTGTGGTCCCATCCACTCAAGAGGTGTGGGACGAGAGGCTGTCAGTGAAGACTAAGGCAAAAAAGATGTTGAGTACCTCAGCCTTCTCCTTGTCCAGTGTTACCAGTTTGCCAGGCTTCACTTTAGGGGGTTTTATAGGCACATGTGTTTGAACAGAAATTGTCACTAGTTGAAATAATAGTAACTGAAAAATTGAAAAAAAATAATCTTACTTGAAGTTTAGAACAACTTGGGGCTGAAATCTGAAATTCAGAAAAAGACTGTAAGTAAAGCATTTGGCATCATGCTGGACGTGATTTAGGCCTGCTTATACTATTTGCAAGCTCATGTTCAGCACTGTGTTAAACAGAGCAAAGCATTTCCATTTTAAGTGATAATTTAGCATAATTTTCTCCTGCAGGAAGGTTAACTCAGGTAGAGCCTTGTTTCTGAGCTGACAGAATTGTAGGAAGTAAAAATCATACATGAAACTAATTAGTCATATTTAAGGGACAGAATATGCAAGTAAGGTGATGCTTAGCATTCTAGATTAACTGGTTTTGTGCCTATTCATATGTTCTCTTGCCATTCTAACATTCATTTTAGCAAGGGATTTTGTGTCAGTTACTAAAATGTACACGGCACAAATGAAATTTTTCTGCAGGACAGATATCGTAAATATAGACTCTGTGAGAAAAGCAGGGAGGGTGCTAAACTCTGTGGAACTCAGCTTTCTTCACAAGTATGTTACTTATTAAATGTCTCAGCTGAAAAAAATCCGTTCAACTTCACTGCAATTTGCAACCATAAAAAAGTCAGTGGGGCCAAATGTAGCAGTCAGATGTTGGATGTCATTTGCTCCATTTCCATATTTTCTTATTCAAACATGGTATGTCAACAAAAGAGAACAAGTTTGGATTTGTCTTAGTGGGAATGAAAAAAAAAAGAATCGTTTATATAGATTCTCAAAGGAAGACCACAGGGAATAAAATATCAGAAGCTAATAAGAAGGGTGGTTGCCTTATAGAAAAGGAAAACATAAACCTTTTTTCGATCTTGGCAGGAGCATAATTCTTAACGGAAATCAACCAGTCCCACATGATTTGCTGCTGACATGCTAAGTTATTCCGTTTCAGATCAGGGACTGACAAACCTTTCTTGCTTTTTTGACTTTGACAGGTTAAGCAGCTTCAGAATTTTTGATCATTTGTTTACAACATATAAGCTTTTTTTTTAATATCTTATTTGAAAGCCATAGCCAGCAATTGTAAAATGTATAGTAAATAGGACATAATTGCTATTATTTAGAGAATGGGGCTCCTAACTAATGAGATAGGGAGCTTGTAACCGCCTTGACAAGTCATCCTTAACCATGTTAATTAATAGGGGGAATGTTGTGTCCATTTAGATGAAAGACTCAGCAATCCTAATGCTAAGAAGAGATCATTAGCCTAAGAAATGAACTTTCTATCTTTGTGTATGCCTGTGGAGTCCTAAGAACAAGATCCTGAAAGTTATTACAATTAGTCTCTGATCCAGATAGAACCAAAACATAGAACTATGAATTTAGAAACCGATTCAACCAGAACTAGAAGTACATATGCACACAAAAGAATGAAAAATTTTAAGTGTTTTTTCTTAAAAGTGCAGCTTTCATGTCTCCTCTCCCTGAAAGCTAGAGATGACCTTAATCTCTCTACCTTCTTCCTCCATAAATTTCAAACAGCAGCGAAGAGAAGATAGTCCTTTGCTTTGGCCACTTATCTAGTGAAGAGTACTGCAACACAGGGAAATGTATTCAAGACTGCTTCCATTTTAAATAATGTACTTCAGTAGGCTGAGTTTCTTTGGATATCTTTTCAAAGAACACTCTTCCAGAGATCCTATCTACGGGACAGGTCCTCAAGAGTGACCAAGAAACCTATGAAAGTTGGGGTGTCACAGTTTTCTATTAACCATCAAGATCGCCAGTGAAATCCAAAGACCAGATATAGTGGCAAGAAGAGAATTAACAAGAAAGTTTACTGTATGTCAAGGAGAAAAATGGATTAAATAATCAACACAAGTCAAAACCCCTTAAAATCTGGATAGAAATGTGATTAAGATTCCTGCCATTAATTAAAAACTCTCTGTAGTAACAAGCTTCAGAAAGTAAGTATCTCTCACTGTACGTGTGTATTTATATATACACATACATATACATTTTCTACCTACCACTTGTCTTATGGGAAAAACAACAATTGACTAAATGAGCCGAAAAGCAAATCTTTAAATATCGGTTTCAAAGCTCAGACCTAAATTTAAGATGAAGTAAGCTGTTAGATTCACTTTCATTTTTGGTAATATTTCAAAGATGAAATAAACTCTTGTTAAAGAAAAGAAAGTTATGACACCATCTTCTTGCTCTTAACTGTCTTCCTCTTCCTCTGTTGTTTTATGGGGAAAACTTACATTTTTAAGGTGGAGCTGAGCACAGCTCATAATAAATGGGCTGTAGATCCAAACACTGGAAAATTCCTGGTGTATTTACCTGGGAGCTTGTTTTGTATTGTCAGAATAACAGTAAATCTGTTTATACCTCCAACGGCTTTCAGGTTGTCAGCTCTGTGTGACTGCAATGGTGAATTGCAGCAGTCAGATACTTTACAAACTCTTGATCGTAGCTTGTATCAAAAAAGTGAGCGATGATGTATTTAATTTACTGCCATAGTCAGAGGACAAGCCATTCTTCTGTGCCAGAAAAGGGCAGTGGTGAGGTAGGGAGCTTCAAAATGCACTGGTGTGTCTGTGTGTGTGTTGGGATGGGAAATACTTGTGTCAGAATGCTTGTGGAAGGACTTGGGGCAGGTAAACTTTTCCTCATGTGGCTTTCCTTCTTCCCTGGAAACCTGACATTTGTCCTTTCACTCACTGATAGAGGCTGCAATCCTGGGTGGCACAGGGCCTCCCTGCAGCATCCCAGGCTTGGAGAAGAAGGTCTTTCTTTGTGTACTGCCCACTCCCTGTACAAGACTCATGGAGCCTCCTGACCTGATATGTTTTGCTCTACCACTTGGCTAAGGAGAGGAAGGAGCACTACCTCGTGCTCCTTGTGCTCCAGCTGGCATTTCATATGTGGCTGGAGCTCCAGAGTGTGTTCTTCCAGCTTGTCCAATGGTAAATGTTGGGCATTTGAAAAGCATTTTGTCCTCCTGAACCTCATCTCTTACTCTCTTTTAACTGTTGAACCCTGCATCTGGCAGAACAAGCAGTGAAGTGAGCCCAAGGGTAAGGAAGCAGCCATGCAGGTTTCAGTGCAGTGCTTGTGACCATCTGATGTTGTATAGCTAATTAAAAAAATCCTCTGGGTTGAGTGAAAGAACTGTGGGCTGGCTACAGCTGCAGTACATATCTCTGCTTGAAGACTGACAGATGTCTCCCTAGTATGACAGAACTGGCTTTACAGACTGCTGAATGTGCTCCCTGGACCGCAGTGTGAGAAGCACTGTTCTAGCTCACCAGTCAGTAATCTTTATTGTAATTCTGTTTTTCTCTTGTGTCTGTACAACTCCAGCTGGCATCTGGGAGCTCTGCATACTAACTCCTAGTCCCTAGTATCAGTCAGCGAAACTAGAGAGATTTTTATTTAGTTTTCATTAAAAGAATGATTGCAGTGCTTTAAAATTTTTCTTCTGTATGCTGATATTCTTAAATATGTGAATGATAGCTACGTTGCAAAAATCATTTTAACTGTGCTCAAAACAAAAACTCACAGATGTTAGTCTAATACCACCTCTAACAGTTAACAAATTTTAACTCTCTGCTTCCCTCCGCATACCTCTGGACAGTAGTTCCATCTTTGTATTTTTCAGTCTATATCTTTACATGGGAAGAACTGGCTTGTGCTTAAAGGACTGGATTTAGAATCAGAATTTAGATTTAATATTCAGCCTCATAGTTCCCTCAAATTCTTAAGCAAATTGCACAGTAAGTTGCAGAAAAAGAAGATGTAGAAATGCTGAACTTCTAAGTATCTTGTTCCCATTGTGAAGGTTCTGGAGTCAAGTGCTAAAACTCTCTTGTAAAGTAATGCCAAGTACATTAGGCACCCTCTAACAGATTTCACAATAACATGTTAAGCAAAACCAGTGCTGTCAGCATATTTCTGCCTGGAGACAGCCAACAGGAAAAGTGAAGAACAAGGGAGTGATATGGATCTTTGTCTACTCCACACCAAGAACCTGAAATCTTTTCCGTGTGCAACCTTTCTTTCAAAAACACACAGGTGCTGAAAATTGGGAACATGTTCTTTTCTCTTATATAATAGTCTTATATTACAAAGCTGAGGAAATAAGTTATTCCCCAGATAAGGGATTTAAAGCCTCTTTAGAGAGAGTGTCGTAGCCATGGATGCTGTCCTCATCACTTGCTGGAAATGAGCAACCATATTCAATGTGCAAAAGGGTCTAGTTGGAGGTCAGTAACAAGTGGTGTCCCTCAAGGGTCAGTACTGGGTCCAGTCCTGTTCAATATATTCATCGATGATCTGGACGAAGGGATAGAGTGTACCATCAGCAAGTTTGCTGATGACACTAAACTGGGAGGAGTGGCTGATACGCCAGAAGGCTGTGCTGCCTTACAGCGTGACCTGGATAGGGTGGAGAGTTGGGCAGAGAGGAACTTAATGAAATTCAACAAGGGTAAATGTAGGGTACTGCATCTGGGGAGGAATAACCCCATGCATCAGTACAGGTTGGGGGCTGACCTCCTGGAGAGCAGCTCTGTGGAAAGGGACCTGGGAGTCCTGGTGGACAACAGGATGACCATGAGCCAGCAATGTGCCCTGGTGGCCAAGAGGGCCAATGGCATCCTGGGGTGCATCAAAAGGAGTATTGCCAGCAGATCGAGGGAGGACATCCTCCCCCTCTACTCTGCCCTGGTGAGGCCGCATCTGGAATACTGCGTCCAGTTCTGGGCTCCCCAGTTCAAGAAGGACAGGGATCTGCTGGAGAGGGTCCAGCAAAGGGCTACAAAGATGATTAGGGGATTGGAACATCTTTCATATGAGGAGAGGCTGAGGGATTTGGGTCTCTTTAGTCTGGAGAAAAGAAGATTGAGGGGGGATCTTGTTAATGCTTTCAAATACTTGAAGGGAGGATGCCAGGGGGGTGGGAGCAGTCTTTTTTCAGTGGTGCCCATTGATAGGACGAGGGGTAATGGGCACAAGCTTGAACATAGGAAGTTCCATCTTAACATGAGGAGGAACTTCTTTACTTTGAGGGTGGTGGAGCACTGGCACAGGCTGCCCAGAGAGGTTGTGGAGTCTCCCACTCTGGAGACATTCAAAACCCGCCTGGACGCTGTCCTGTGCAACCTGTTGTAGGTGACCCTGCTCTGGTGTGGGGGGTTGGACTAGATGATCTCCAGAGGTCCCTTCCAACCCTGACTATTCTGTGATTCTGTAATTTTTGTGAAGGTGGAATCTGTCTTTCAGTGTACAATAAAATTTATGTGTTTGTATCCTGTCGTTGTTTCACAATCAATCTTCTGTTCCCTTTAAATGCTGTGCTCCTCACTACTAGAAATCAAGCAGCATCAACGCTTTTCATTCCTATCCTTTCACTGACCTGTTTCCAATGGAAGGCATAGCTGGCTGATAAGGGGTTTGTCCCTGACATATGAAGGGTGCAACGAACACAGAGGTTGGAGGAGTGCATCTCATTTATGAATATGGACCATTCTCAAGTGTGAAATAAATTCAGAACTGTCCACACCTGTGAGGTATGCTTCCAGGTAGACTTATGGATTTGATGCATATACCGTGGAGATTTCAAAGTTGAAAAGTAAGACTGTGTTGGAGTTAGGTAGGGAAAATTCTTCAGCTGAGCAAAGCTTTTCAGACTATCTTGGTTTTAGGTGTCAAACTGCTGCTAAAATTGTGCTTTCAAATTCCCAGCTACCTGATGGATACTGTCCTTTTGACTATGAATAGCAAAAAAGCACAGAACATGAATATGAATACATCGATGAATAAAAAATGTACTTTTAAAACTTGTAGTTCACATGCATACGTACTTATAAAGAGGTTAGAATTGGCAGATATACCTGTAACCAACATCAACTCTTGACTTTGGACCACGACTAATTTATTGTTGTGACAGTAACCAATACAACAAAACCCCACTGGGTAAAGATGTCGCCATGGTAACATAGCAACAACAACAACAGTAACAACAACAAAACCAGTAATAATAACAACAACAATAAAATGTTACTGCACTAGCTGAACCTTAAATACTCTCTACATTGTACTTGCATTAATATAGCTAATAAAATTGAAGATCGCTGATTTTATTGCAGTCTGCCTCACTAATGTTTCTACACTACATACATAAAGTAGGCATTGTACTATTTGTTACTTATTAGGTCCTATGAGGAATTTGCATTTTTCAAGAGCAAACCTCAAAGCACTGTCTGATAATTAGCTCACTGTAATTGATTTTGAAATATATTGAAAACGTAAACCATTCACCTTGTGTTCAGCTGATGGTCTTTTGCCCTGCTCCACTGAATGATACTCGCTGGTACTGGCAGCTGCCCAAGTACATGTACATTTGCATCTACTGTGGCATCAAGTTACTGTGGTATCCTGTATAATATTATTTTCTTTTGCACTATATACAACAAAATAAAAAGAAAAATAGACCCAGAATGTTGTTATACATGTTATCACTCACCTGTCTGAGGAATATTATAACAAAGATGCATAACTTCAAGTGATATGGGTATTTTATACAGTTTGGATGGGATTCAGAGGGAATCAAGTGCACCCTCAGTAAGTTTACAGATGACACCAAGTTGGGCAGTGATCTGCCTGAGAGTAGGAAGACTCTACAGAGGGACTTGGACAGGCTGGATAAATGAGCTGAGGCCAACGGTATGAGGTTCAACAAGGCCAAGTGCTGGGTCCTGCACTGCGGTCACAACAACCCCATGTAGTGCTACTGGCTTGGGAAAGAGTGACTGGAAAGCTGCCTGGCAGAAAAGAACCTGGGAGTGTTGGTCAACAGCTGGCTGAATATGAGCCAGCAGTGTGGCCAGGTGCCCAAGAAGGCCAACAGCATCCTGGATTTTATCAGAAATAGTGTGGCCAGCAGGACTAGGGAAGTGATTGTATCCCAGTACTCGTCACTGGTGAGGTCACACCTCGAATACTGTGTTCAGTTTTGGGTCTCTCACTACAAGAAAGACACTGAGGTCCTGGAATGTGTCCAAAGAATAGCAGCAAGACTGGTGAAGGGACTAGAGAACAGGTCTTATTAGGAGAGGCTGAGGGAACTGGGGTTGTTTAGTCTGGAGAAAAGGGGGCTCAGGGGGGACATTATTGCTTTCTACTACGACCTGACAGGAGGTTGTAGAGAGGTGGGGATCAGTCTCTTCTCCCAAGTAACAAGAAATATGACAAGAGGAAATGGGCTCAAGTTGCTCCAAGAGAGGTTTAGATTGGATATTAGGGAAAATTTCTTCACCAGGACAGTTGTCAAGCATTGGAACAGGCTGCCCAGGGAAGTGGTGGAGTCACCATCCCTGGAGGTATTTAAAAGACATGTAGATGTAGTGTTTAGGGACATGGTTTATTGTTGGACTTGGCAGTGTTAGGTTTTACCATTGGACTTAATGATCTTAAAGGTCTTTTCCAACGTAAATGATTCTGTGGTACTATGATTTTATGATTGGGTTAGGAACTGACTGACACTTATCCAACCATTTTGTGTGACAAGCTGGAAAATCCATTCTATTGTATTTCAGGATAATACTTTTTTAATACTTTTTTGATTTTGAATAGACAGTATCCCTTTCTATTCCAAAACATCTCCTTTCAAGTGAAAATTGATAATTTTCTATTTAAATGTTTTATACATTTTCCTACAGAAACTGCTATTTTGATTTGTCTGTTAGTATTCATTCTAGATTAAGGATCTACTACAAAGGAGAACAGACAGTACAAATTATAGGTGATGTACAAGATCAGACTCCTTACTTTAAATGGGAGACCTCTAGAACACAGCCAGCGGAGTACTTGTTTGTATTTTCTGAGGTCTGTAATAGACCTCCTGTGTTTCTCACCTTACCTTCTGTTGCTCTGTGGCTCCATGCAAATTTGCAAAATAATAATCAGAGGAGTACAATATCTCTGACAACTAGCTCAACTGTAGCAGACTTCAAATAAAATTCCTTTCAGGTCATTTAGCCCTTCACTATCATTTCCTCATGCTCTTGTGTTTAAGTGTTATGTGCAGCTGAAAGAAAAGGGGATGAACTTTGATGCTGTATCAGTCACTGCTTTTAGTATCATTCACTCAGTTTCAGCGATGACAATACAAAGGCATTGTGCAAACAGCTTACAGGTAGGAGTTATTTTGCAGCAATCTTCTGTTTCAAAGATCAGTAAGTTACTGATGTCAACATCAATCGCTGTTTATTAAAAGAAGAACTTCTAAACTTATTTCCTTTCTTTATTTTTTCTGCTTTTACTATGCACTTAAAACTCAGTATGTTGTTTATAACAAGGTCTTGGAGTCACAAGGATATCTCAAAACAGCACCAGAAATCTAAAAGTTCTAAGTAGTAAAAACAAACCAAAATGTAAAAATTTTCTCAGGTACATTGAAACAAATGAAATCCTGCTTAAACTCTCTGAGGAGATGCTAACAATGTTCTGACGCTTAAGGAATCAACACTAATAAAGGAAACACTGTAACACAGGAAACCATCAAATCGTATACCACCAAGGAGCCTGGGTTTCCTCTTTTATAATACTTCATTTGTTAATTACACTCTATGGACTGCCATATGTGCAAAACAATCTCTGAAATACATAGATACATAAAAGCAAGATTTTGTTGCTCTCTTAAAGCTGCACAAAATAAGTCAGAATCTACCTGGCCAACATCCACAGGTGGAATTTAGGTTGTTCATGATTTGTTAGGAATGAATGGACACCTGTATAAAAGTTACTATCTCTGCTGACAAATACTCTTCCAACTCAACATATAGGTTTCTGCAAATCTTGTTTTTGCAGAAGTAGAGGAAATGACTAGTCCTGGGTTTGTCTTCGCATTTATTTTAAAAAAAGTTTGCACTGTTTGCCTCCACTGCCTAGAATAGTCCTCATTTTGGTTTGTTAGTTTAGTAGAATCTATAGAGTCTATAGAGGGCCTCCTCTGCTTGGTCCTCCTGGTCAGGTGGCCTGTAGCAGACCCCCACTGTAATGTCACCTGTCCCTGCCCTCCCTTCAATCCTGACCCATCTTTTGTCCACCAACTGGTTTGCTAGAACCTGATTTAGCTGGATGTTTTTATGCTGTTATACAGAGAAGAGCCATCTTTCTAATGGCATTTAGGTGAGTAGAAATGCAAATACCTGTAAAATTGGCATTGTTAGAATTCATAAGTTTCCCATACTTACTGAGATATTACACAAAATATTGTGTACTTCTGAAAGTATCCTTTAACTGTGCTCATTTCTTAGAATTTGAATGATTGAGTGCCCACTTGGGTTTTTAGAGAGAAACAGCAGGCAAGGGACAAATTCTTCAACTTTTCTCACTGGCTGATTATTGCAGAGATGGTTCTTTTTCTGCAGACATTCTCAGAAAAGAATGCTTATTGAAATGTGTAAGAAAGGACAGAATTACATTATTTCAAAATGCTGCATTCTAAGGAGTCTCCATAATGTGCATATTTTGATTAAACCTTTAACAATTATGCCTATTAAAAAGAAGATAACTTGGGTCCTGAAAGGGGCATAATACCAAAAATGTCTTTGATTATAGTATAGTGAATAGCGTTGTGTTTCCTTTTACTTTCTTCCCACATGGTACTACTCAGATTGTTGTGGCCCTCCAGAAATCTCTCCTTCACAATCAGTAGATGTTTCTTTGCTTTCTTTTTTCCTAATAGTTAAATCATGTTAACATAAAAATAGCAAAGAGGAACTTGAGCATGTCTTCAAGTTTTTAAAAGCTGAATACATAAAAGAAAAGACTCCAAAGCTGAGGCAAAGAAAGGAGGCTAAACTCTGTGGTTAGTTGAGATCGGCTAAAGGTATATTTGCAAGTTATTGGAAGGATGCTAATTACAAAAAATGCTCTCGAAAGTGTTTTCCACAATACTTCTATGACTCTGGACATTGCCTTTTTATAAGGTCACGTATACAAATTATCAGCTGGTGATTCTTTCTTTCCCTGATAAGTTCTTCTTTCAGACAGTCATAGAAGACGTGCATTGGCACAGTGCTAAAATGGAATGCTTAGGAAAACCCTGTTCACCTCAAGATCCTTCAAACATCAGGGCCAAATGCCACAAGCACAGTTCTGGTCAATCACCAGATCAAATTTAATGGAATATTTCAGATTCCTTACACATAGCATTGGCATGAGAATTCTGAGGAAACTCTGATATTAGATTTTGTCTCTGATTTCTCAGGCAGAGCTGCAGGCTGAAATTCTGACCATATTGCAAGTCACCAGTGTAGGCTGTTGATACCTGTCAGTTATGAGGCTATTCAATACATTTGAATATAGTTTAGGTGCAGGGAAACCATTTTCTACAGTATTCTACAGTACTAGTGTAAAATAGGATGTTTCTTGCATTACTGAAGAACCTCTCAATTTACTTCATGTGAATCTTACATTAGACAGATTGCTGTACAAACTGTAAGGATTGCTTTCACAATGCTCCTACCGGACCAAGAACTGAGAATGACACTTTTTTTCCTCTAGAAAGTATATATACATATAAAAAAAGGCATACCTCCCCCCCCGCCCCGTGATTTATCAAGCTCTAACTTTTAATTTTACTTATTTATTTATTTTAAGTAAAGGGTTAAGTCTACATCTGCAGGGAGAAGCAAGTGTATGTTGAACCTGACACACCAAGAGATCATGTCACGCACTAGTACCAGCTGAACGTCACCCATGATGTACCAGCTGGCTTTTATGAGGAAGGCACATGGCTTCATTAAAAAGAGTTAGTGTGCATATGTCTGGAATCATGTAGCCACGTGGCTTTCAGATCTGGATGTCACGCTGCTGTTTTTCACCTGAGTGATCCAACAAGAAGTGCAAACATACAAAGAAAACTTTCGGTACTATTCTTATGAGGCACTTAATGAATACAGCATCTCAGATTTACGAGAGTGCTAAGGTAAGGGACAAGTCTCTCCCTGAGGTATCTTCCAGTCTAACTGGCTCAAGTCAATTATTTTTTCAAATTGCTTTCAGTTACCTTTTATGATGTCCATATTTTACATGCTTCAGGAACTATCCAGACTCACAATATCAACCGCGTTCCTTCATGAAAAAGTAACTATAGGGCTAAAACCACATTATTTGTAAGGGGTATTTTTTAAAAAGGTATTAAATATTTGGAACAAGCCCCACTTCCCTTCCCAGCAGTAATTATTTCATAATAGGCTGAACTCCAAGAATGATTCAAATGTTTTAATATGAGAAGCATAAAAAGAATCTTATATGGCAGTACAGGGCCACCTGGGGATGTCTCATAAACGAGATTTTATTAAATAGTTTGTTATGTGACAAGTGTGGTAGTAATTTTGTTACAGAAGTCTTGAGAATATGTAGGGTTTAATTCATAAAATGTTTGTGCTTTCATTAAAATAATGTTCCTGTTACATTTATGAACTAAACCCCTCCTTCTGTATGTATATGCGTGCAGGCTTTTTATGACAGTATTTTTAAATAAGACCTTGTATGTAGCATTGCTTTAATTGTATAAAATAAGCATGCCAAAAGAACACATTTATCTGTGTGTGGTTTCTAAACTATGCCTCTGTAATTAGCTGGTTTCCCCACCTGCTGTTCAAGTGACTGGAAAAGATCAAGAGGCTATATAATCTGGAGAGTTCATGGAAATGAAGGAAAAAATTTATGTAAAGGGCAAACATTATCTGCTTAAAAGTATACTTTGCTTTCTGTTTCTAAAATTAGATAGATACAGTAAAAGAAAAAAAAGGGAAAGAAATTGGAGAAAGATTTGGCCAGAGCTGAGTGAAAAAAACAGCAAGAGATATCTCTGTGCTGTTATACTTGTAGATTTAATGCTGTTATTCTAAGAGTTATGCAAAATGAGTCCCTTTGCAAAATACTGAAAATAACATTAATTAGAAGTTTAAAAGCCACAGGCATACACCATCAGATTCTTAATTATAGTGGTGTAAAGTGAGCATAACTTTGTTGTCTGTAATGGTTTTGTACCTGTAGAACAAAGAACGACAATACATCTTAAAATGTAAAATGTTATAAAACATTAGGGAATCCATTTCATATTCCTAAATGATAAGGAGTTATGAGCTTTCACAGGGGAAAGATGTTAATTTCGTGTTGTTAAACCAAATTGGGATCAAAGTGGTTTATTGATTTATTAATGACAAGTAATTTACTAGCAACGAGTGAGCTATACTTCGAGATCAGTGCCAGGAATGCAATACATAAACCACATCAGGAGCCCTTCAGAAAATGCTGATAAATACTCCCAAATCTCTGAGCACCCCTCAGTAACTAATTCCAAGAAGTACAATCCCCTGCAGCCCCCTCTGGGGAAGCCCTGGGTGACAGGGGCTCTCCCCTCCTGGGATCCCCGACTACACACCCTCCCGGGCTGAAGCCACCATGCGAGCCCCCAGTGCCCTGGCATGGGTTCTTCTTGGTCCGCCAGCACTCAGACCCAGAGGGCAGTGGGAGAGGCTGCTTGTGGCACCCCATGGGAGGGTGCACCGCCCGGGTGGGCAGAAGTGTGCGGGCCTCCAGGCAACTGCAGGTGGCATCACGCTGGGCTTTGACTGTGTCTGTTCCCATGCCAAGGTCCCGTCCACCAGTGCAACCTCTGATACTTCTCCTAGACTTCTTCTTAGATTGACTCCTTTGCTGCAAAAGTGTTTTTGCAATTTGTCCATGACTCCTTAATGTGGTTGATGATTCTCTTCTTCTTAAAGTGACAAGCTTTGGGCAAATGCCCTATCAAGTGGTTTTGGGTGCACCATTAACATGGACTGTTACATGTATGTTCCTATTTGAATTCATGCTGTTATGCAGCCCAGTTTGCCAGGGGTGGGCCTGGGAAGCACCTCCTCAATAGCTTTTTCTGTCTCAGGCAATAATATATAAGGAAGAGAAAA
>VZSZ01003505.1:9063-29511 GCA_013398815.1 Ibidorhyncha struthersii
AAAAAAGAGAAAAAGGAAAAAAGAGAAAAAAAGAGAAGAGAAAAAACAGAAAAGAGAATAAAAATAAAAAAAAAGATAAAAAAGAGAAAAAGAGAGAAAAAAGAGAAAACCAATAAAAAAATAAAACAGTTTAAGACAGAAAAAATATAAAAAAAGATAAAAATATAATTGGAGAAAACAGATAAAAAGATTAAAAAAGAGGAAAATACGAGGGAAGGGGGGGAAGATAGGATAAAAAAGAGGAAAAAAACAGAAAAATAATCACTATGTGAAGGCAATGGGAGATGTCTAACAGTCCCCACCGCGGCTGCCAGCCAGGCCTGGTGCCACTGGTGAGGAGTTTTGCCCAACAAAAGCAATTGCTTCAGTTCACCGAGACTTCACCGCACACACCGGCCCGGTCCCGCCGAGAGACAGGTGCTGCCGTGCGAGGCTGCGCAGGCTCTGGGGCAGCGCGCTGCGTATTTACTGATCCAGGTAATGCAATTACAGAGAAAGGGCTTTCCAACGTGAGCCACAACCCGAGCTTTGAACTCGGTGGGTTGCTCCTTGCCGGGTTGTGCAGGGCAGAGCCCACCGCCGCCCGCAGCCGTGGGGAAACCCACCGACGGGGCTGCAGGTGGGCACAACTGCCGTCGGCACGGCCCGAGGAATCGCTCCCTCCGGGGCTCGGCTGCAGGAGATGTCCCAGTGCTGGGACTGGGCAGGTCGGGCACTAAAGCCTTTTTGTTCTCACCCACCCAGTGACCCCGTGCGGAAGAACGGGCAGATTGTCTTTCAAACGGAGCCGATGTGGAGCTTGAATGTCCCTTGCCACCTTGGCTATAAATCATCCTGCATGTGATAAGGTAATTACCTTCTCCTTGAAACTATTCATAGGAAAACCTATAAAGCGCCTGGCTTGTAAACACAACAATAAAGAGGCAGGACAATAAAACCTTGGCCGGGGTGGGGAAGGTGCTCCCTTTTGCCAGTGCCGAGCACCTCATGCTTCGCCAGTCCCCGGCCGAGGATGGAGGCTGCGTCCGCCCCCGCTGCTCTCGTTGGCAGCGAGCGGGAAGCACAGGGTGTGCACAGCCCACGCCGCTCTGCCAGGCACCCAAACCGAGCATCTGACACTAAAGGGACACAGAAAACCACCTCTGACCTTGGCATCAGGCAGGAGAGCCCATCCCAGCTCTGCTCCAGCACCCTCAGGACTGCACCCCGGTGCAACCACCGGCAGCAGGAACAGCCGTGGGGCTGAACCCCATGACTGACCCAGGTCCCCAGCCAGCGGCTTTTTAGTTGCTGTCCCCAGAAATTAGGCCTGAGTCTCCATAGCTGCCCCCTCCACCCCCCGTACCGTGTGTCTCCCCAGCAATGCCCGCGTGCTGGCAGGAGAGCGGGGCCGAGCCCGGCGCTGCTGGCCCTGACGGTGGTTGTCCCATCTTTGGGAGGTGCTGGATGGAGTTCCACCAGCCAGAGTGCAAACCGGCTCCTGCCTCTCCTCTCTCCCCTGTGCACACACCGTTTTTGCCCCAGAGGGTCAGCTAAGGGTGTCCAGAAGCGGGGGAAGGATCTGCCTGCAGGGGGATGAAAGGCTGGCGTCAACGTAGGACCCGTCTTACGTTCTCTTTGCAGGCACAAGGTTTGTAATGAGTGTGTAGGGTGAGACCACAAAATGCAGACTCTCTACCCAAAGCGGCGTTCCAGTGTTTATTGCTGTAACGCGGTGAGGGGTCGAGTCAGTGTGTGGGACGCTCGGAGCCTGTGAGCGTCCCTGGAGAAAAGAGCTGCAGAAGAGAGCAGCTAACTGCGCACAACCAGCCTACAAAACCCAGCCTGTCACCGATTCAGTTCCTTTCCAGACAAACTGAACGCCATCCGGCAGTCAGACACACGGCCTTATTCTTGTCTGGTCCTGAGGGAAAGATTGTAGCCAGATGTTGAGGAACAAGCTCAGCAGATCGGAAGATGCTGAACCCCTTCTGCTTTAGCATCCAGCGGAGTTGGGCTCTTCGTTAAACGGATAGCTCACGCGGAGAAAACTGCTTGTGCCGCCTTCAGCCAAGGCTACCTAGAAACTACTTTTGCTTCCCAAAGATGTAAGATATTCTTATCTTTCTGTCTGAGAAAAGTTCCCCAGTATGGGTTGCAGCACTCAATGTGGTTACTTAGAAAGCTTCAACCAGGGAGCGGGCAGGCTGCTACTGTGCTCAGGGGGGACACTCGCTTCTTTTTTATCCAGCCGCTCGAGCTCTCAGTTTGCCTCTATCACTCAGTGCTGCTCAGAGCACAAATCCACATTTCCTCAAAAGCCATTAGGTGTTCCAGGAGCCAGGTGAGACTTCACGGAAGTTTTTATTAAAACCAAAGAGGTTGGCTACGCACTACTAAGACTCCCAGCAGCTCACATCCGCTTCTTGGGGCGCGGATCAGAGGCTTCTCCATCCAGAACATCCCCCTGACATGGGATGTGGGCTGCTGGAGCAGATGCAGCACCGGTACACCCCGTGTCTGCTGCCCGACCAGGTGCTGCATACCCACGGCTGCCTCACCGCCAGTATTCCTGCTGGTGCAGCACAGGGGCAGCTCCAGAGGCGTCAGCAAACCTGGGCGAGAAATCCAGGCACAGCGGTGTTTTCGATGTAAGGGACAGGTTTCTTCTAGAGGCAGAATACAGTGTAAAATGCAGGCTTGTTTCAGATGGTGGAAACTCAAAGATGGGTACGGGGACAATGGCAGCAGCCAGAGAGAAAAGGAGCAAGTGTCGGCTTAAGTGCAAATTTGTAATGTGAAGCACAGCCAGGGGTGTTCCTGAGCCAGGATGGGGCTCATGCCCTGCTGGGGACCAGTGAGAGCGGCGATGGTGCTGGGGCCCAGCAGTGATGCTCAGTTCTGCCACCGTCTTCCTCGGCCTCCATCCCAGGCGGCTGCTCGGTGTTTCACAGCCCTCAGCTGGGGCAGGCGTTGCCAGAGCTGCTCCTGCTGCAGGCTGCGGCGGCAGAAGTCACTCCTGGCAGGGAACTGGCCCCACACATCCAGGGAAAAAGGCTCCACTACGCTGAAGGGGTTTCGGATACTCACACTACTTGAGGCCCACTGAAACCAGCGGCGAGGACGGAAAAACAAAGCAGATAAAAGCTCTTTGGGAGACAAAATTTACAACAGCCAGGGCTTGCACTGAGCTCTGTTCAAACATCCACCCAGAGGTTAGGACAGCAGGCACTTAACTCTCAAAAGTGCCCCCGCAGACCGGCTCATTCCTGGAGGCACTGATTTGTCCCCAGCAACACTGGAGCGCTCAGTCCTCCAGCAGCTATCAGCGCAGTAAGCACACAGCAAACACAGAGTAACGTCACCGTGAAGGAAGGGGAAGGGGACAGGGACAGAACTTCAGAAATAGAAACAAAGGCACACGCAGTTTAGAACATCACTGCACCTCCCACGGAAAAGCAACAGAGCTCCAGGGGTAGCACTGCTTCAAGAGTGGAAATTCCAGCTTCAGAGGACCTACTTTGAATTTTCTGGCTTATGCAGTGCAGTACCATCCACCTGGAAACAGGGAATTTGGAGTTGTTGAAAGACAGGATGAGCGAAGGCAGCAGGGAGGCGCAGGGCAGGTGTAAGACACCAGGAACGTAGACAGGTAAAGGCACAGTGTGTTTGCTCTAAGCTATTATTCAAATATTGGCATATTTGGGTTTATTGCAGGAACACAAGAGTGATAACATTTGCAGTGGTCAGAAAAACAAAGTTCTTCCAGATGCCTCCTTTACAAACATGATTTTGGATAGAGCAGCAATAGTAACAAAATACCTTTAGATAAGCTCAGAGAACAGGCTGGTTTTATAAAACATACATAGAAGGAAAAAGCATTTGTTTTCCACGTGGTAACACTAACAGTTAAGCGTACAAACAGAACAATGATAAAAATGAAGTTCCAAGGATCTTTTCATCAGGCATTATGAATGATTTTAACAAGTTTGAATTTTTAATTTTTTTTTTTTTTTTAATACCAGCAACAGGAAACTTTTTGTCTGGATGGCCTGTGTAAATGACAGCAGTGTGTTTCCTCTCTGTGCCCAGTCAGAAGTGTGAGTTAGTGGTCACCAAAACAGGTGTTTCTTTCTAAGCCTCTGTTAAGTCAGTGGCATTGGCATGGTTCGTCAAGACATCTTCCAGATAACCAGACACTCTTACCCTAGCTTTGCCCTCCAGCTGTTTCTCTATCCCACTGAGATGTTCGAGAGCTCCTTTTAACACTCTCTCCCTCTCGCGCAAGTCCGTGTGCATTCCTGCTTCGGTCTCTTCCACTCCAGATTTCAGATATTGCAAGATATAGGATTTGATCACGTCCCCGTTTTCTGTTACAGTTCGCCAAATGACTGGCAGGTCTGTGCTCTTTGCCAGACTTAACAAATGGAGCAGCGCCTGGCAGATCTGCGTCCTGAGGCTGGCACTGTACTTGAATTCCAGAAAGTCCTCAGTGTCCTCACTCTTCTGCAAGGCTACCACCAAGGCACTCCAGATTTGGTTGAACTGCTCAGTGGAGCCATAGCATTCCCTCCTACTAGGGATGGAGAGAGCCATAGCTGATTTGATTCGAACTTTAAAATTCTTGCAGGACTTCACTACTGAGGAAAGCGCACTATATGCTTGTGTGGTCCAAGGAGCCTCTCCTACAAAAAAACCCAAACACAACCCCCCTTTTTCAATCGGTCAAAATATACAACACTGTAAATGTATCTCCTAAATATTTAATGAGCTTACATTTACTGTATTTATTCTGGTCCAAATGAGAAAAATCAAGGGTTATGAAATGAAAAATTAGTTAAACAAGTTAATCTTCTGAAATTCTGGAAGAGGAAAAGTGACATTTTCCATCTCTTCACAGCTACAATCCCATCCTCACACTCTTTTCTAACATGACAGATCCAACCGAACACAGCAGTTATGCCCGCATTCACAGTATCTGAGCCTATTCCACTGGCAAGAGTTCTGGGGAAGGCATGACAGCAAGATTCAGCTCACTTTGCTTTCTCCCCTCTCCCCCAACACATTTATAACAGAGACCACCTTATCAAAACGACAACCTGCTGTGCAAATCCAAAGGCAGTGGGACAAGTTACTCACCGAGCGGCAAGGCAGGGTTCTTAAAGACATTCCCCAGCGCGTAACAAGCATTCCAGCGCACTTTCATAGTGGCCTCACTCTGAACAGTAGAAATAAGAGCCTGAAGAGATTCCTCGATGGCTTCCCTAAACCTGGGGTTTGCTATGTGATACGGCTGAAGGAAATGAAGCACATTCCCAAGGGCCCGGACTGCATTACTCTTTACCTGCAACACACATACACAAAAAAAAACAATTCTGGCTTTCAGCTTATAGGCAACGCTTTTGTCAAGCCTGCTACGAAATCAGGCGCAGAGTGAAACAAGGAGCACATCTGGAATCAGACTGGTGTCTTCGCAGACAGTAACTTTCTAAGTGCCACCAGAAAAATCATTCTCTGCAAGTGGTCACCCTGAAAAAAAAAAATACAACCTTCCGCCCCACACTGTGGAAAAGTACAATCAAATGCTCTCTAGGTCAAACAACACGGGAAACCTCCAAACAGCAGCCCTCGAGAGGATGCTGAGCTGCAGCTCCCTACCCATTGGGGCAAATCGCCCCTAAGTAACTGCTGCCTTCTTTTCTTTTTTTTATTTTAAAGAAAAATGCAAGAGTTAACTACACTACGATAACTCCACCCTCCTTCCTCTCAATCATACCTTGTCTCTGTCCTTGGATGCTTCAGTCGCAGATCTTAACATTTTCAACAGTAGGAGATCAGAAAATTCCTCTTGAAAACTTTGTCCCATGGTTTCCCTAGCAGAAGAAGCACGCTGTGAAAGGCCAGCTCAGACGATCCATCCCCAAAGGTGTGATACAATCCTTTACAAAGCCGTATGAACAACCTTCACTCTTCAGAAGGCTAATATGTAAGGCAGACCTTACTACATGTGACCACTATGTTTATTAATTTAAAACCAAACTATCAATGCAAGAAAGCCAGTTAGCAATGCATTAAGTCTGTAATAAAAAACCGAGGGCAATGAATTGCTCAGAGGCAATTCTTTAGCAGGAATATATGATAACTATTTCTCCTGTTAAAAATGTAACAGTAAGTTAGACTTCCTTCAGTCTTTGATTTGAGGAAGTGTTAAATATTTATTAATCTTACTTCTGTCTTACGTTGAAAGTAAAGTAACCAGGGAATGTGCAATTACACAAAGCAACATACAAGAAAGAGAACTGAAAAGTAAACTTGGAATACACTCCAGAACTAATGATTAGAAAGACCTAAACCCAAGCGCTTTAGAACTCAACCCCAGACAGATACGGGATACTTGCAATACAGTGTCATACACCGGTAGACACACAGGCTGAAGGATGGTTAAACAGAAGCATCCAAGCCAAATTTTGGCTTTTTTCACACCAAGTAGATCAGTACCCTCTGTCTGACTCTATGGGAATATGGGCAGAGAGAGAGGAGTTCCATGGGCCGCGGCACGCACACGTACATGTTGATGATCAGAGTGTCCGTGAGATTGCCCAGGGACCAAGCTGCTTTGGCACGGACGTTCGGAGACTTGTCATGGAGGGAATTTAGAATAGCGTTTGCTGTGTCTGCCACAAACATCACATCCTGCAGAAGTAAAAATTGCTGCAAAGTTAGAAAGTTTTAAAAACTCAGGTGATTTCCTTAGTAACATATACAGTCTGGCCTTTCTAGGGAAAAGGATACCTGCACAGAGACCTGCTCTATTTATATACTCTTCTTTTTTAGGCAACAGCTTTTAACGTTTATGCCTTCTGTACAGCTTCCTTTGATCTTTAATTAATAGTCTAAGCCTGCATGCTGACCAAGTTCACCACTCTCTTGGGTAGCTGTTGCTGAAAGGTTTCAATGTATTATTTAATTTCATTGGTGCTTAAGTTACTTTGGATTTTAGCATAATTACCTGGACTGCCTGTCTTGTACTCATCAAATCTCACTCTTAAGAAAGTAATTGCTTCTCCAAACTCCCCATTGAGCTGCCTGTCTAATTTTCTTTTCTACAGCACATTATATCTCATTTTCATTGCCTTGCCTATGGTAAAGGATTTTCTTTCAAAATATTTTGGATTCAAATCTCAGCATCAGCTACTGCGTAAGTTTTTCATTACAATCACCTATTTAAGGCCACACTAGAAAAACTACAGCCTTCCAGCTCAGCCAAGCTAAGAACGTTTTTTTTTTAAAAAAAAAAAAAGAAAAAAAAACAAAACAGCATCTTTCTCTAAATAAGCTTTACTTCTTAATTTTAAGCAAAACTGAAGCCTTCACATTAAAAACTTGATAAACTTTACAGAGCGCTATACAGCTGTTCCCTTCTTTCCAGCTCTGCCTCTCTCGCAGCTCCTTTGTGGCAACCTAATCTTTCCCCACTTGTTCCAGAGAGCTCAGGGAAGATCCTGACCTCCCTCCTTTTGCTCTCATTTATGAGGCACTCTGCCTTCTGCTTCACCACACATAAAACTGCACTGGTTCTGTTCACCACACAGGAGGCAAGAGCAGGTCTGGAGACCGTAAAGAAACACTATATATGTGCTACAGACCAAAACCAAGAAGGAAGGCCAATTCGTTCCAAAAGAACTCACGTTCCGCATCTTATGATTCATCAAACCCATTATAAAATGGCTCAAAATAAGAAAAATAGGCCAGTTCTGACCTGCCGAAGGCAAGAAAAGAGGATGTAGACTCCAAGCGCACGTGCGGCAGCAGCTTTTACCAGTGGGTTCTCACTGTGGTTCAGGCCAAGAAGCAGAGTGACACACAGGATCTGCTGGTCATTCTGCAATGATAAGAAGTCACGGCAACATAGAGAAATTGAAAAGATCTCTGTCCCACAAAGACAGACAACTGACAAATACTCTGGAAGGCCCTTATATCTGGAATCTATAGAAGCTACTGTTCAGAGCTTACTCACTTATTTAAAGTAAACTGATTGGCATTTCAGGATGCCTCACAGGAAATGGGAATGCTTCCAGCAAACATGATCTTGTTGCTGTTAGATAAGACCACAAAGGAAACCAAAATATTAACTATCATCCAAACGCAGAAGGCATGGCCCATCAGAGGTAAACCGGACTGGATTGGTGGCTTTTTCCTGTCTTACTTCACTCTTTCCCCTTCATTAACAAGGACAGCCAGGCAGATTAAGTTCATCCTGGACAGATTGTCAGTTTACCAACCCATGACAAAGATCTTTGTTTCACTGGAGCAAAGGGTCAGTGGGCACTGACTTGACCCCACATGGCCACAGGGGCAAGAGAGCGTACGGGATCAAAGTACAGAGTGATGAAGTACATGCTGTACTTGGAGAAACCAGACGGAGAATTCCAGAGATACTGCTGTACTAGCAATTCTTGGGCAAATGAGATCTGGCAGAGTACTCCCCATCAAGAAGGGCACAGTGACATAAAAGGAGCTGCACAATGCAGCGGTGATACACTGCCAAGGCTTTCATGTTTAAAAGCATATTTCGTGTTGCAAAAGGAGAGTAAGGCCAAAACATTTGTTTGCTTCTGCCAGGGCAATCACATAGTTTAGTGTTTTAAAAGCCAGGCAAAAGAAAAAACATGCATGCAAATTGGTGAACGTCAGCCTATGGCTGTTAGCTCAGCTGTCTCCTCAAACACTTAACGCGCAAAATAACAACCCCTCACCCCTCCCTCATGTAACAAAATTCTTGCCCTCCGTCTCCCATGCATCACCGCCAAGGCTGAGTACTCATGGCAGGGCCAAACAGCTTCTGTGACCCATAGTTTAATTGTTTTGACAGACTAATTACTCCCAACATTGCCTTTTCCAGTCTTCAATAGTCACAACTTCTTCAGAATATGAAAAAAAAAGTCATTCTGGAAGATTCCTCTACCCTCTTCCTGTAAGTTTTGAAAGGATTTACACTACTGCAATCTGGTAGACAAGAACAAAGCCTCAATAGGTAAAAAGGCCACGCTTAGAGGCTTTCTCTCTTACCTGTAAACTGCTGAAAGCTTCTGGCAAGATAGAGGACAGGGCATCACAGGCACTTGTCTGAAGAGTTGCATGTGGAGAGTTCTGAAGAATGCCAGGTAAAGGGCCATTTAACATCATAGTCCAGAAAGTTACAACCTACAGAGGAAGCAGCCAGGTTTACTTATTTAAACTCAGAAATTATGCCTAAGTTCTATCACAGATTGTCTTTTTCTTTGATCATCTTTAAGACATACTTACAGCAGGTAGCATAACCACATGTGAAAGCGACTACAACTGTTTGGAAGCCTAAAATACTTAGCATTCAGAAACATTTTAAAGACATTTTAGTACTGCTACTAAGTACTTATTCACCGAGTTCTGTTTGTTTCCTTCTCAAAGACACATACACTCAGATTAGATTGCATTAGGTAGAATCGCGATCCCATTCTTGAACCCACACAGTGGGGTATTTTCATTTGCCTGACAATTTACATTCATATCAAGTAACAGAGACCCGGTGCCACTGGACGCGTTTCCTATCTTGTAGGGTCACTAATGACCAGCTCAAAACTTCGCATACATCAAAGAAATTTATAAACTTGCCTTCTGTTCACACAAGCAAGACTTAAACGGGTCTACATTACTACTACAATGCCAGTTCCTCAGCTTCTGCAAACTTATCCAACAAACAGCCTCAAAGAATTAATTTTTCTGAAGTCACATATGTTACGGTTCTGGGCACTCCCTCTGCACTTATGAGCAGCCAGAACATGTAGGCTGGCTCTTGTAACAATGCAAATTCACCAAAACTCTAAAAGCGTATGTCTAGGTTTTATGCAGCATTAATGATGTATGCAAAGTCTGCACTGTTCTTCCAGCTTTCTGACTTAGAGCAGGCAGGAAGAGGAGGGATAAGGAAAGGCAGAGAGGCAGCATTAGCATGATGTAAAAGGAAAAATAAAATACACCTGCCTACAGGCAAAAACAGATACCAAAATAGTGTAGGAAGTCTCCAAAAATTGTACATATCAGCACCTATAAAGCCATAGGGTACTAAGTCCCTTTCTGCTTTCCTGCAGCTGATTTCTCTGTATCCATGCCAGTAACTTTGCAGAGCGTTCAAGAAAGGAAGCTCAGTGAAGTGGAATCTCAGAGGGAGCCCACACACTTACCACACTGACCGGTACTCTCTGATCAGGGGCAACAGCTGAATCAGGTTTGTACTGCTGTAGTACACCTGTGCCCAGCTCCTCCAGAAGCTGCAAGGAAACAAAGAGCAACTAGGTCTTTATCAGGGATAACTCAAGTACCACGGAACCATAGCAACCTCTACCTAGGACTATACTTACTTACCCAGAGAACAAACATAAAAGATTCAGTACTGTTTTGGACTCTATTCTGCTAGTAAAAAAAAAAAAAAAAAAAATAGAGGAAAAGACTTTCTTACATAAAGTCTCCAGCTAGAACAGCATAACAAATTGCCACGCGAAGAGGAAATCTCTCTGAGCTCTCCTTTGGATGACGGACACAGCTGTCTCCTTTATCAGCTGATGCTAAATCAGGGAAGGGCCAGTGTTACAGTCCTTGCATGTCCCAAGCTTCCTGGTGACTCAGCAGAGCAACAAAATGCTGCTGGGAATTCACGATTGGAAGCAGAAGGTGCATTTCTCAAAGTGTCAGGGTACTGCATTTCTCAAAGAGCTACATCAGGCACCAGCTCTTTACGGTGTGCTACATCACACACACACACATGCACTGAATACTCATCACTACTCATCCACATTTGCAAAGCACACCAATAGATAAAATTGACTTGGTAAAACAACATTGATGTTTCCTCATGCTCTTACTTTGGCTCCATGAAGCTGAATGGATGGATCCATTTCTTCCATGCATCTGCAAGCCACTTCTCCAAGTTCTAGGAAATAGCTCTGAGCCATAGAGAAATAACCTTTTACAAGAAGAGCCAATACCTAAACACAAACAAAAGAAATTTCATTCAGCATTTCTTCCTTCTGTTAAACCAAAATACCCCAAATACACACAGAGAGGATGTTAACAGGCTAATCAACACTGGGACCATACGCTAGACGCTGATGTAACAGATACACTTTGCAGCACAACTTCTAGAATATTAGAGCTAATTAAAAACCTCCCTATTCCATTATCTTGTTCAGAAAAGGGCCACAAAAGCACTATCAGGTAGCAACACAATGAATTATTTACTGTAAGCGAGGTCTCCCGTAGCTAAAAAAATAAGCAAGAGCAACACTCTCCTGTAACACTACTGCTGTGTTCTGTGAAGCTGGATTTAACAAATATTCTTTGTTTCAGAAAGAGTGAGAGTTCTCAGGATGCACATTATGAAACCTTACTATTTTCTATGGTTACATGAAGAAAAACGAGGCCAAATCTCAACATTCACAAGTACTCCTTTAGTCATGCCAGCATCACTCCATAGTTCCTTGCAGACTGTTCTTCAACTGCAAGGTTCTTCCCCAGTTTTCCAGCAAAACTTTCACTTAGATTCTGTATGGAGGAGTTTGCACAGGGAAGACTCACAGCTTTCACCAGATACTAATTGGTGTGTGTGCTGGTATTTAAAAATAATGAAGGTAACAAAAATCACAGGCAGATGAACTTGCTGTGGCAGGTTTTCTATGGGACAGTTATGCTGTGGCCACAGGCACTGAAACAAAACATTTCTGCTCTTTCAGGCACAGCAGCTCAGACATGCTGCACTAACAAATGCTTCAGCCTAAATCTCACTGAAAGAGTCAGGAGCAAAGGCAACCCACAACTGAGGCTTGGTGGACGTGAGGGAATTTGATATTGTAGCAAGCTGTTCATTTCACAAGTTAGCCATCCATCCCCACCTGTAAGGATTCCAGTCGAAGGGGACATGGTTCATAAACACTGGAAAACGATGGAAAGTTGGCATCACTGTCAGAACAGGAATCCTCTCTGGGCAGAATGATGATGGAAACGCAGAGACGGAGAAGCCAGCATGGTTCTGAAGATGTACATCCTGCTGGATTATCTGGTGGCTCCCCTTCTGAGGGGATTGTTTTTCTCCACTGCTCCGAAGAATTAAAACGGTGAGGGGTTGCACTACCACTATTGTTTAGCCCTGAAGAACTGGGCTGTCGCAAAAGTAACTGCACCTCTGGTAAAGGAGCTTGGACAGATACTATAGCCCCTAATAGTGTGAGACTGGAGACTCGAACATTAACATCTGCAAGAAAGAACAGGGCAGAGGAAGAAAAAGTCAGCCCGTTAGCATCTCACTGACGTCAGCATCCTTCTTCACCAGTTTTCAGACAAGGCAGATCATAACATGTAATTCAATAGCGATACATATATTTATGAAGCACAGGGCAGTGGGGGTGGGGGGGGAAATCCATGATTATTTTGTAATAACCAATGCTGAATTAAGATATAACATATATAAAGTGGCTCCAGCCACACAGAATGCAAACCTTTATGACAAATGTATGGCTTTATCTGGTTCCAAACTCTCGTCAGCAACCCAGGTTTTAAACGGCTGTACGGTGCATTTGAAACCAAATTTGCAAGGCACTGAAACACACAAAAGAACATACATGCAGTGGTAGTTGCAATGTCAGCCTGGCCTCCACCAGATTTGTTTTTACATTTGCAATTTAGGTCATTTAGACAGCTAATTATCTGAGGGCACCTGAAAACAAATGCCCCAATTATCTGCTGTTTGAAAATTGGTTACAAACTTGGCTCCTAAGAACAAGTATTTAACTACTGTGACCTGGCAAAAAGACCAAGGAATTTCAATAGCCCATGGAAAGCTTTTTTTGCCAATTTGGATTCCAGTTGTAAAGCCAATGTGAGTCTTCAGAATAATTTCATAGGTTCCTTCAGCTCAAAAAAGACTACACAGAAGAAATGCAGGAACACGAGAACCGTCCTGAAGAGAAGAGGCCTTAGGACTCTGTAGGAAGAGTCGGTCAACGAAGCCTTGTGAGATGACAACAGCCCATTTCCCACCACCACCTTAGTCCTCCACAGCTACAATAATTTCTGTGCAATCTTTCTTCAAGACTTAATCTAGAGACCAATATAATCCTTTGGGCAGCATTTGAAACATTTGCAGTACAGTTACCTTGACTATTTGTGTCAGTGTTTGAGAAGAGGATTCTGCTACCAGGGCTAGCAGCAGGCAGCGGTGCAGCTCCCGGATGCTAGAAGCAAGAGTTACAGAGAAGGGAGTAAAAGCTCTCTTGTGATCATTAGCGTCTTCAGCAACAGAAAGAAACTGCTTAGAACCTTCCAGGATGGCTGAGAGAACTTGAAGAGCACAGGCACGGGTCTGAAACGATAAGACGTTTCTGTTACCCACTTTTAACACTTCCTTTGAGCTGATGGAGAATTTAAGTTTATGAAAGTCTCTTTCTCCAGCAAGAGAAAATTCAACTCCGACTATCTTTTCTCCTAACTTTAAGCAGCATACAAACAATCCTTTGTTTCCTTTACCAATACATCCTCTTTTATTTCTTGCAGTACAGTGACCAAGCAACACAGACACACTAGCCAAAGTACTTACTGAAGGTCAGAGGAGACAACTTTTAAGATTAATATGGGAAAAATACAATGTTTCCTCTGCTCAGAACTGCCTCACCTTTGGAGAAGGGTCCTTTAAAGCAATAGTCATCAAGGACACTGACTGGGGACTGCCAATACCAGGTGCATCAGGAACAAACGCTGACCAGTAGCCATAAAGAACTCTTTTTTCTATTGATTTTATAGCGGAGAGGAAACAGGCTAGAGCCCCTTGACGAACATTGGCTTGATAAGATCTTAAAAACAAACAAAAAGATCAATGAAATAGCAGCAGTGAAAAGTAATGGACTTCACCTCTTTCACTTATATTAGCAGCTAGCTGTGAGAAGACATTTTTTAGACCAAGAACAGGAAGAGAAAGAACAAATTTACTTTCAAACCAACACGAGAAAATTGGAAGGCAGTAATTCGTACCACCACATAAATCAAAAGGAAAAGTGATTTCCTCAACAGTTTTAATTAAGAACAAAGTGCTAGGATCCTGTGGAAGTGTAACAGTCTGCACACATGTAAAATCTGTGCCAGATCTACAGGAACAAAAGGCATGCTTTAACGTGATACATGAGCTTAAGTTGTTATGAACAACAGTTCACTCTGCCACCACGTTCATGTTTACATGAACAACAATCACCTCATTTTACTCTGTATTCCACCTTCAGCATCAGAATATTCCGACTCACTGCTGCTGATTCTTTTCCAACTAGTATAATGTGAAGACAAGTGATCCTTTCCAGCAGGCATGCATGCAACATCTGATGTACGAGTCCGAGGATCCAAACAAGGACTGTTCTGCACATCCCCCAAGCGTAATTTCAGCATGTCTGCTCCAAGGACTGGTTCATTTCCTGCATCACCCAAACCTTCTCTTCCTTCTTCCCCAAACTCTCCCTTCTTTTGTTTCCCTTTGGACTTTTTTCTTCGATTCTGTTTTAAGATCAAAAATAGATATTCTTTGTCAAACTTTTGAAATAATATCTAGGAAGATGTGCAAACGTTCTATAGTTGTACATCTTTTACTAAGGGGAAAAGGTCTCAACTGAAAACAAAACTAATTGTTAATCCAGAAAAAAAGCAGAGTTTAATATAATAAATCATAATGTCTGTATAGTACATCAAATTATACAAGTTTCTAAATAGGTTTTCAGATGAGGTTTAGTTTAACCAGGAGTTATCACAGCTATTTAGCATCTTCCGACACAACAATACTGCACATAAGTACAATTAAATGTATGTGCAATACTGTACATACAGAAACAATCACTTCTTTCGTATCAGAGTCTGCAAACTGCTTATTAATAACAACAGTACCATCAGTATAGTAATATTTTAGTTTAAGTAGGCAGTTTATATCTGAATAGACGCAAAAATTAACCTTTGGCCTCTTTATCAGCAAAGCAAAAGATTTCCAACAAAACTTTTAACTAAAAGGCATATTTCACACAAAAGTGATTCAAGAAGAGGAACAGTAAATACTTCCCTAGTTCTTTCAGATTTACAGTACATATTTAACATCTAAAGAGAAACAAGTCAACATGACTATACAACTTTATTTTCTCTAATGTCTTTCAGATAATCGGTAATCCAAAATGTTTACAAGGTTAAAAAATAACCTGTAGAAGGATTAAGCAGAACAGACAAGGGAGGAGGGGAGGAAATCAGTCTGTAGATGAACTTGACTTCCCTAAGAAAGAGTCAAACAATTGCGCAAGTGTTAGGAGAGAAAACGTAACTTATAAAATAAAAAGCTTTGGCTAGTCTGCAGGCACCAATCCCATGTCTGCAGGCCAAGAATTCTCGGCTATAGATGAATAACTGATGCACACAGCTTAACTCAGGAAAACCAATCTCTGCAGAGCAGTTTGCTCTTGTCATCTGCGTTTACAAAGCAATTTTACTCAGCAGAGAGATTTATAATCAATACCTTTAAAGCAAAGAACGTGAAATGTATCACAGGCTCAGAACACAAAGAGCCTGTTAGCCACTGGTATCACGTCAGGTAACATACAACCGCAACAAACATGCACACAATGAGCATGCAGTAGAATCAGTATGATTTCAGCTTACCCCTGTCTGCTTAAAGGCGGCTGGTTCCGATTGCTCCTGTTTGACGGGCGACCTTTTATCATACTGAGGCAACGGAGCTGGGTACAAGGCTGCGGGCATTTCTATGCTCAATCCTGGCAGTCCATGAAACATACATTTCTAGAACAGTAACAAAAACGTTAGCATTCTTTCCCTTTTTGATGCACAAAGATTTACTGTGTATTTACTCAGGTGTTCACTGAATTTCAGTTGGGCTTGTGATCCTTCCCCCAGGTCTTACCTCCCCCCGTGCTATGTAACAGCTATGCAACATCTGAAATTCAATTATCTCTAGAAGGATTTTAAGTAGGTCCAAAAAAAAAGCCAAGCCTCCCATCTTTCTCTCACATTCTTTTGTGAGAAGCGCAGTTAAGATGCTGTGAGAGAAACTCAATGTCTTTTTCTTTATATCTCACACTACATTTCCCCCCATGCTCAGGCTTCTCTGCTCCCTTTTCTCACCTTCGACTGTTTCCCACTTTACACACATCTGGAACATGCACCTTTCAGTGTCTGCCTCTTTCTCAAGGTGGATTTACCTTTAATACTGCAAGAAGAGATCCAATTTGGTCAGTTTGCATTAGTTTCATCTTCCCACCGTTGAGAAGTGACTGGATCCCTTTCAGTGCATTTTGCAGTAACTGAAAACCAAAATACAGAATTACTTACTTTTCCTTCCCAAAACACTGAAGGTTCACATTTTTCAAGTGACCTTCTAGGAAATTACTGTTTTGCTCAACGTAATCACTGGGCCAGTTACTTATGTTTATTAAGAACAAAGATATTAGATTATTTAAGTGAAATCTCAGTTGACAATATTCCAAGTTTCATATATTCCAAATTACAGTAGTCCAGCAGCACAATCTCCTAATGAGAGTATTCTAGACAATTAGACTTGCACTTACCATGCAAAAAGTGATGTCATCTACATCAGCAGTTTTTGAAGATTGTAGAACACTTAGAAAAGTTTGAAAACAGACACTCCTGTACGACTCATCCAAGTACGGCTGCCCAGGCACACTAAAATTAAAGCAGGAGACAACAAATGTCTGTCCCACAGCTTTATAACGTTACACAAACTCAGACCCAAGCCCTCCGCTAGACTGAAGAGCACAGCCCCAGATGGAGGGATGGCTCCTTGAAAGGGTTCAGCTCTACCAATATAAAGAACAAAAGGAAACCTGCACAGACAGCTAGAACAGTGTGTGCCTTACGCCCACTCTGCTACTGCAGCCACCTTCTTAATTCCAACATCTCTCCAAGCACAGCTTAACAAGCTGTCATGCTTATAAATGCTTTTTAGGCAAAATTTGGCATTGAAAAGGGCCTAGAATGACTTTTGCCATTTCCCTAGTTTCCATGAAGTCTAGGCAATCTTAACATGCTGAAACATTTGAACATCCACTTGACTTACTGCATAAAGAGAGAGGGCAACTGCATTACTTCATCTTTGCAACCCTGAGTACCATTTAGTAAGAGCTGGCCATTGTTGCACTGGATTTAGAGTCATTAAACAAATTTTTTTTGTAATGGATTCCTAAGCACCTGGTTCCAACACATTTAATTACTTCAAGCCATCAACACATGTTTGATAATACTCACAAGACAACTCTAATATTGCAAGTGATTTTCCTGAAATTAGAATCAGAGAAAAGTTGAGGTTGGAAGGGACCTCTGAAGATCATCTAGTCCAACCCCATTGCTTGAAGTAGGGTCAACCACAGCAGGTTGCCCAGGACTGTGTCTGGTTAGGTTTTCGATATCTCCAAGGATGGAGACTCTACAGCCCCTCTGGGCAACTGGTTCCAGTGTTCGATAATATCTACTTTTTTTTTTTTTTCTCCTTATGTTTAATCGGAATTTCCTGTATTTCGGTTTGTCCCCATTGCCTCTTGTCCTTTCACTGGGCACCACTGGGAACAGTCTGGCTCTGTCGTCTTCATTCCCTGCCATCATGTATTTATACACATTGGTAAGATCCTCGCTGAGTCTTCTCTTCTCCAGGCTTAACAATCCCAAGTCTCCACACAGAAAAATCATCACGCCCCAAACTGCCAGATATTGCATTTCTTTACATCACGTAGTTCTTCACACTTTATCTATAAATGCCGAAATTCCAAGCTTTTGTCTTTGTTTTTTTAGGGGGAAAAAAAAAAAAAATTAAGCCATCTGTTTAGGGGAACTATTAACCAAAAAACTCTTTACAGCAAGTCCACGTATGTATTGCTTTTATTAACTGCTTGCTGGCCCAGAGTCTGGTTAGTCAAAACATATATATAGCAGCTAATAAAGATTTGACATTGCTGTGGCATCAGCATATTTACATGTGACTAAAAATAGTCACTATAAAAATTTGTAGCTGACCATTTCTTATGCAAAATTAACCCAAAGAGTCACTGCAGGGACCAGACAGCACACCGCTTTTTTTTCTTCCCTAACCTAATCTCTGTAACATTATTTCTGGAAGACAGAGTTTATGGTTTTATCCACAGATGATACAGTATCCTGGAGCACTAAAGTTTTAGATTTTAAATCCATGCTTACTGGTCCTGGATTTACTGTTCCTAGCACGAACAGAGCAGACCAGCTGTCTGTGCCGTCAGATGTACATCTTCTAAAGCATCCACTCCACCATCTGAAAAGGCTTGTACACACCTGAGACACAGGTTTGCCATGCTGCGTACTGCTGCCCTCCTGAGTTCCACGTCTGGCTGAGCAGAATCACTGAACTGCACCAAGAGCCCGGTCTTGCCCAGCAAATCCGGAAGATACTAAAACAAACCACCAAAAGTCATTAGGGGTCAGTGCTCTTCCCTTGGCCTCCTCGTTCTTCTGTTTGGTAGATAAACACATCTATGCTACAAAAAAAGATTTGCCAGCTCCAATTTCAGATTCCATAGACAGATTACATTTATTAAAAAAATGACACGAAAATATTAATTTCCAAAGTTCTCTTATTTTGTATTAAAAAAGTGTCAAGCGTGAGCATAGTTCAGACTGAGTCCCAATTTATGCTTTCTTCCCAGACATAAAGTTAAGTCAGTAACAACTGCCGTACCAAACTGCTGCGGTTATACAGGCTACAAACCCACACAAGCTGGCAGCTCCAAAACTGCTAGCATCACCACCCTGCGCTTCAGCTCAACAGCAGAAACTGCTCTGCAAGCTGCCAAGAGCTGGTGACAGCAGGGGAATTCAACACATCAAACACTATCAGTCACACTGCAGCAACAAGGAGCTTCGTACGAACCTCAGGATTGAGACCTGATACTCTCCAGTTTGAAATGGCTCTGAGCCCACCGCACACTAAAGACCTGATCTGGTTACAGGATAAGTTTCAGGATCCTCAACAGAGCCTGCTGAGTAATGTGCGTTTTGAAGCTCTCCGCACTCTTCCTGCCTGACCCACAAGCACACCAGGGTGGTTAGGCTACAGACTAAGCCTGGTGCCCTTCTGGAACAGTGTGCCTTTGGCTCAAGCCAGGTAACAGGTGGTCCCTGCAGCTGCAGCCTGCAGGTATAGAGGTATGTGGCACAGAAAGAATCTTGTTATCTACTGATTATTAGTATATGCACCTACCACACCTGAAATTCAACTTTTCCACGAATATCAGTCACTATTTAAATGGGATTATTCTTAACATAAAAGGTGCGGCGATGTGAGAACGTGATACTTTCTTTTTTTTCCCAAAAAAGAAAGAATAAAAAAGTAGAAACAGTAAAAGGGTGCATATATTTTTGTGGTTACTTTCTCTTAGCCTGTAAACTCACCTGCTGACATTTAGGCCCGTTATTGTAAAGAAGAGCTGCTAAGGCTTGCAGAATTTCAACATGTGTCCAAGAGCTACACTGCTTAAGTGCAGAGATGCAGTAAGAGAGAAGAAAATTCAAGTTCTGTTCATCAACCATCACCTGTCCCAACAGAAAAGGACTGTGGTCAAGAAAACATTGTCATGGACTGCTGGAGTCAATATAGCCAGATATGTTGGTTACAGACTTGGGTGATCTGGCTGTTAAAAGTCCACCCCATCACAGAATCAGCTGACACTTAAGAAATGGATAAATCAACACAAGTGTCCTATAATCAGGAGTATTTCTGATGGTGTATAGCTTCTGACTGAGAGGAACCACACTAGAGCCACAGATCAGAACCTCAGCTAAGAATAAATAAGCAATACAGTGAAAATCCGAGAAACTCTGCATGAAAGTCAGCTCCACAGCCCCATAAAAAGAGACAGAAGGCCTCGCTGGCTTAGTGCAGGACCAGGGAGCCCACAACACAGGGAAAGGAGGGACAAGGACAAACTTCTGTACCTGAAATCTGTTAAGTAAGTGATGGATAAGCTGACAAACTTTGCTGACAAGATGTTCCTGATCAAGGTGAACCAGCTGACAGGCTTGGACAAGCACAGCACAAACATCCTGGAAAAGAAAGCCTCATTTTATTTTTTAGAGACAACAAAGCTAGGGTGGAAACCACATCATCAGCTAAGACTTTGATCACACAACCAGAGCTGCGTGTGGATACCATTAACATCAAGCCACGCGGATAATGTAACAAAACGAATGAAACTCCAGCTCGTGAGCTTCCCCTCAGTTATCCCAAACCTTCAGCCCGATGCAGGGATATGCTGAACGCAGATTCAAATTGCAGGAGGGCTGCTCAAACAATACCACTTAAACACTGGAGCAAAAGCATATCCAATAATAATGGCAAAAGAAAAATACAAAGTTAGATCAAGGACC
>VZSZ01003514.1:0-52167 GCA_013398815.1 Ibidorhyncha struthersii
AGCCCCGTCATCTCCGACATCTCCCTCATCCGCCTGTCTCCGCACCCCGCCGGACCCAGCGAGTCACCCTTCAGCCCGCCACACCCCTACGTGGCACCCCACATGGAGCACTACCTCCGCTCCGTCCACGGCAGCCCCACGCTCTCCGTCATCTCCGCTGCCCGAGGCCTCAGCCCCGCTGATGGTAAGGCTCTGTGCTACTGGTAGTGCTCCGATTTTGTAGCTTACCATCACTGAAATTCCCTAAAACCCAAGGATTTACAGCTGCAAAGGCTCCACAGCTGCTCTCTGAAGTGGGAGAGCTGTCTCATTTTCTCTTTGGGGTTTTTTTTCCCCCCTCCTTTAACTACACATTTGTTTTGCATCATTTCACTGAGAAAGCAGAGCGTGAGAATAGCTATTACCGCTGGATCATATTATAAATATTTTGCTTAAAGTACGTTCCTTTCTGCAGCGCTCTCGGCTGTCTTACAAGCTTCCCCGCTCTTATGTCTCTACTGGGAGCCCTGCTTCCCCTGAAGAGGGTCACAGTCGCTCCAGCTGCCTGGCCTGGCTGGGACTGACGTTGCAGAGATGAGGCAATGCCGGCTGGGTTATCCCCTGTTGGCTTTGTGTCGTGGGGCGGGATGGCTCCTGGGTGAAGGAGAAGGGCCATACTTTCTTCCTCCTTACTCCTGAACTGTCCCGCAGCAGCTTTTTGGGAAGACGACGGTGTGCGGGGACCTGGCACTGGGTGCACGTGGAGGTGGTGATGCTCTCCGAGCCCCGGCAGATCCAGTGCTGGGGAGCTGGGGACAAAAACTGCCAAGTAGGGAAAGGGGAAAATGCACAAGACTGATTTCACCTGGGGAGGTGCAAGCCATGACTGACTTCACCAGAAGTGCTTCATTACCCGGTTGCAGGCGGCTGGCTCCATGCCCGGGGAGCAGCCGGGGTCTGGGGACCCAGTCTCCGCACACCCAGCAAACTCCAGCATCTCTCGGCTCCCGAGCTGCTGCGGGGTCAAGCGGACCTTTGCCACAAAGCGCACCAGAGAGCGACAAGGCCCCCGGCTTAGTGTGTAGCAGCATAAAACAGTCTTCTATGGCTAAAAAAAAAAAATCGCTAGGGCAATGGGGAGATGCATGCATCTTCTTCCCTCCCCCAAAACGTCATCCAAACTCCCAGCCGCCCACCGCGGAGACGTCTGATGGCTGACGTGCGCGTCCTCTGCCCCATCCTCCCCTTCCAAAGCCAGTTTCATTATTTGCTATGGAAAAAAGGCATTGTGTTTTGGATTGCTTTTCTTTTCTTTTCTTTTTTCTTTTCTTTTCTTTTTTTTTTTTAAGGCGGTGGTAAATAAGTTAATGGGACAAGCGGGTGGGGAGGCAGGTTTGAAAAATTACAGCTGGGAGAAAGTGAGCGTAATTGGCTTTGGCAGCCAAAATGGTTTTATGCTGCCAGACACTAAACCTAGCTCTATGCATTAGACCTTGGCTTTAATTTCCTCGTGCTGCTATCGGGAACTGGGCTGCATTTGTCTTTCCTTCCTAATAGGCAGGGATGTTAATGCTGACAGGGTTACTGCTGCCGGCGTGCTGGGCCCGCTCCCCCCTCCCCGGGGTGCTGGCTGCGTCCGAACGGGAGGATTATTAGAAGGGGGAACGAGAGATTGTTTATAAATTTGCGGAAATGGAGGAATGCAGAGGCCCCAGCTTAGTTTCTTTTGTCCGCAGAAACACGCCCAAGTGCACGTCACGAGAGCCCTACATGGAGCCGTGCAGCCGGGGCTGGTGGGGGGCGCGGGGGGGAGACGGGGCTGCCAACGTCAGCGCCGAGGTCTAACGTTGTGGTGGGAACCTTCTCCCCATGTTTTTCTCCTCGCCTGCGGCACCGGCAGTGGCTCATGAGCACCTGAAGGAGCGAGGTCTCTTCGGGCTCCCCCCACCGCCACCGGGAGCCAACCCTGCCGACTACTACCACCAAATGACGCTGATGGCCGGCCACCCGAACCCCTATGGGGACCTCCTGATGCAGAGCGGGGGAGCAGCCAGCACAGCCCACCTCCATGATTACCTCAGTCCCGTCGATGGTGAGTAGCGGTCCGCGTCCTCCCTGGCATGGATGAAATTTTGGGGCAGATGGATGGGGCTGCCCTCCAGGTGGAGGTTGCTATACGTGGTCACTCTGCCTTGCCAAAACCCACGGGTGCTGCGCTATGATTTTTGGCTTAAAAGGTTGCCTCGTTCCATATATATGTATAAAATATACATAATTCTAAATATATACATTGTGGCCTCTGTGAGAGTAGAGCATGGCTGCTGCATGGGTAGGAGATGGGCTGGTCCAGTGGGCAGGGCATTGCTGCCATCCCAGTGCCTTGGCCACAGGCGACCATAGTGTGCCCGGGGGTCAGCTCCATCTCCGGCTCCCCATGTTTCACCTGGTTGGTATCTGGGGCAAAATCTGGCCATTTCCATGCATAGCTGTGCTTGGCACGATGGACTTCTTGTCTTGGTTGGGAGCTCTCGAGACCCCCAAGGAGAAAAAATATGTTAACAAGGAGCCACAGTGGAGTGGATATGTTAGTACTTTGTGGGAGAAAAAAATTGCAGGAATGTGGTATTTATGCTAGTGTTGGGCATTATAAACCCAAAAAGTTCTCGCTCCTGGCTAAATGAAGAAGAAATAAAATCATGTTAGGTGCTGCGGTGCTGAGTCACCCCTGCGGCCTGACTGCTGCCCTGTTGAGATGGGTAATGTCTATCTGGAAGTGTATCTGAGGTCCAAATGATTTTTAGACCTGTTAGAAATATCTTTCCTTTCACTTTATGCTACATCTTGCAAGAACTGGAACTGCGCAGATATTACAGAGGGCAGGTTGGGGATTATTTCTGCTGCAAGAACGAGAAGTCTCGGCTCGACTTTCAGATCCTGGCTTCTGTTTCCTGGGCTGCCTTCGGATTTGCCTGTGGACCATTATAATTTTGGAAGTGGAGATCTGCATCATTTCATTACCGCTTCAAAGTTTCTGTTGTTGAGCTTTTAAGATGAAAGACTTTGCGGTCTTGCTGCTTCGTAAAGTGACTGGTTTAGAATGATAAAAGCTGTTCTGGCTCTTCAGTGATGGGGGCTTATAGATACCTCTAACAAATAACACAATTTCTCATCTGCAGCTGCTGCGGAAGTTTTACCTGAATAGTCATTTTCTTCTGCCAGTTCCTAGATTAATCGGGAACCTGGATCCCAGTTTGAAAGGGAGATCACATGCTCCATGATACCATCCTGCCTCTAACTCCCAAAATATGATCTGGGCTTCTCTGCTACAAAGCAGCTGGTCAGTAAGACTGCTCTGTCTTCCCTCCAAAGAGTTAATGGCTGTGGTTATAGCAGATGGGTGCAAACCAGCCCTGCCAAGTTCTCCTCGGGCTTATGAACAAGACTCCTTCCTCCTTGCCTCCTTATTAGTCCATCTCTGACCAGCAGTGCCTCACTGAAGTCCCAGATAAACAGCCAGTAAGGGAAGCAAACACAACTGTTTTCATGCTAGCGCAGGCTGTCTCTCAGCACACCAAGACACTCATCTTCTGGTTTGCTGAAGATCAGTCTTTGTCTAAAGTCATCTGAGATACTCCCCTTGGCAGAAGACTCTCTTCCTGCTTGCCTTCTCCTGAAAACAGCCCTAGAGTGAATCACGTATCAAAGGTCCTGGTTTCATGCAGCCAAGCTCATAACCATTATTCACTGCAAAGCCAGGGCTCACCAAGCATTTATTTTGATCTTTCAGTAAAGCTTTGTTGATGAGTAACTGGAAAGCCTTTTCTGGGCCTTCACATGCTCTGAGTTAGATGAAAACTTACAAAGGTCATAAGGGTGTGATAGGAGACACCAGAAGACTACTTTTTAAGAATGCACAAAGGAGCAGCAGCCCAGTGCCAGTCTCTGGTCTATGTGTTTGGGTTTATCTATCAGCCGGAGAGAAGAGAGAATTGTGTGTTATTATGGCAGAGACTAAATTGGATGGCTCTGAAATGCTGGCTGAGGAACCAGAGTCTCCCTCTCTTTTTAGAAAGTTATTTCAAAAATGTAGATCAGCAGGGCCTAAGTAAATAGTTGAACAGATAATTTAATAAAGCATCCTCTTATGGTGCTTTTCTGAGACAAGAATATCAGTAGCATGCACAAAACCCCAGTGAGTCACCACCTCACAGCATCTGTTGTTCAGAGCACCCTTTTTTCCCCAGAGAGCCCCAGAAAATAAGAACTTTACAAGAATTAGTTTGCTGAAAATGCAGGTAGCTCCTGTTAAACCACATGCAGCACCTTCACACATCTGTGATAACAGTGGCACCTGCAAAAGAAAAAGCAGCAGATAAGCATATATTAAAACTGGCCTATTCAGTGTCACGTCACCTCCATACCATCTGCAGGTCCGTGGGAGCCCTAGACACTGGCTATTGTAGTTCTTCCACAGACACATACCTAGGCCCTTCTGGTTGCTGTAATTGCATTTCTCGGAGAATTTCTCAATGCCTCCATGTTTGTCAGTGTTTTTTCATCCCATCAGGTGTCGAGGGTCAGGAAAAGTAATAGGACGTAAGCGTCAGCTGGAGCTTGTTGGTACGGACCATGTGTCAGGTCTGCTGAGTGTTTAAATGGTGACTGAGCCAGGGTGCCCCCTGAGCTGCATCTCTTTAGCAGGGCTTTCACTGTGCAGCTAGAAGTAGCTAAACCACTAAAGTAGACCAAATTTAAGTTTTACGCACCAGGCTGCTGGGGTCTTCAGGCCAGTTCCAGTGGAGACTAAATAACCCTTCAGTTAGCTGTCCTGTTTCATTCTCTCATCTAAACATGGACTCTAAATCCAAGGGTGGAGTTTGAGTCCAGGCTTAAATCCATTTTCTGGAAAGCCTGCACTTTCAAATCAAAAGTTTTCCAAAATCAAAAGCTTTCCAATGTCACAATATTGCTGCTGGGGCACTTTTGAGACTAATTTACAGGATACATTCACCAGATCAAAACGATCTTTTGCATTTCTATTCTGGAAGTGGGTGCCAATGGTGGATTACTCCAGGTGACACAGTGATTGCACAAGAGCATGCCTGGGGCTGTAAAGACTGGTGGGAGCACAGATGAATCTGGAGATGACTACAACTTTCTGAGCATGTTTAGTACATCCAACTTTTTTTTTTCCTAAGCGCAAGGGCTCCTGTGATCACCCTCAGCCCTTCAGGAGGTGCCATTTGCTCTCAAGAGGAGCATTTCCAGACTGACTGGTTGCTTGTACTGTTATAGCCCTTTACATCAGAAGATCTCAAAGTACTGTACACAGCCAAGCTACTTCATCACTGGAGACCCTGAAGAGAAAGGAGATCAAACGATCAGTGAGCAGAACGTGGCAGCTCTGGGAACAAGACCCTGATCTTCAGAATAAGGACTCTCATGGCCAGGGTGGGAAGCAGAGATCATCTTTACATCCATCACTTCTGTTTGCACAGCGTCGAAAGTGAGAATGGGTTGTCCATGCTGAGTCAGGGAATGGACGAAAAAGGTCTTGAGTTCAACTTACGCCCAAGCGGCACTGCATAGAAGTCATCGCTCAGGTTCGGGAGGGCTGTGTAGATGTGTTTGTGCAACCTTACAGTTACCAACAAACAGGAGGGATGACCCTGCAGTGCTGTCATGGCATTTCTTCCAGTTGTGGAGCTAGAAGGGGGGAATCCTTGCCCTGTTTCTTGCTGCCTGGTGCGTGGCAGTCACAAATGTCTTGATCATGACCAGCAGAAAAAAACCTGAAAAAAACAGAAAAAAATGGGAGAAAGGAGAGCCAGCCAGCTAGCGGCTGGCACAGTTGCCTAGGATGTGGGCAAATCATCAAGCAGGACTTTATTCCCCCAAGTCAAACAGCAATTCGGCTTCGCTAGCCTCTTTCAGTCAGTCTTGCTTGAGCCTTTCTACTTCAAGTACATGATTTAATAGCCATCGGGGCAAGGAACAGGGCTGGCAGTGCAGCCCAGTGATTACTGCAGTTAGCAGGCACGTGTCTGTGAGGGGTGAGCTCAGGACTCTCCTGCAGCAGGTTTATGTGAAGCGACTGCTCCATCAGGATGGACGGAGGGAGCCCAGCCTCACGGCGACCTAGGAAAGAAGTGCCTCACCTGGAACTTGAGGGACCAACAGCTCGGGGTTTGCAGGCTGGGTATGCTGGATCGCAGATGACTTCCCAAACAGGCCAGCTGTTGGCTACTTTGGGCAGATGGCGCGCCCTGTAGTCGCTTCCTTAAAAACTCTGAAAGATCTTTATTTTGTTGTTTTCTTTGTCCCAGCACAGAATGGAAACTTGCTGAAATCTCAGAAAAGGTTCAGAGAATGGGAAACAATTTCCCACCCATTTCTAGCCAGCAATGCTGTTTTCCTCCCCAGGAAAATATGTGCAGAAGAAAGAAGAAGTCCCAGAGCATCCCATAAGCACTCTGTCTGGAATCCCGCTGCACTCTGGTTTCTAAAGAATTCAATTTACATATGCAAGTTGGGTCGTCTAAACAGTTACCTTGTGGATTGGGAGTAGAAGAATGCAGCCTTGTCTTTCAGCGAGGGTTTGAGGGAAGCATTAATATTCCTTGAACTGCAAAGCTGATCGGGCCTGGGGAGGGAAGAAAGAAGGGTCCCTGGATAGCATCTGGTGCCAGAACAAATGTCCAGCATCTGCTGTAGTCTAAGACAGACGTGTGCTGCTGCTGCAGAAGGGGAGAGGGGAATAAGGAACTGGTTATTCAAAGCGTGTTTGTAGTTTATTGCTGCTGCTTATTGATTAAGGGATCATCCTGTGTTTTTACGCTGCCCTTGGATTTAATCTGACAACGGGAGGAGGGGGTATTTCTGTACACTTTGGGTGGAGGTTTCTTGGTGAGCGACCAGTAAGAGGGACCATTTTGATAACGCTGTATTTATCCCGGGGCTTGGCCAGGGGATGCAGGGGAAGCGGTGGCTCTGGCCGTGTTTCAGTGAGGAGGGGGGGTGAGCCATCTGAAGCCCACGTGCCTTACGGGCTCGGCCATTTGGAAGCAGATTCCCCCAATGTCCCTCTGCAGTTAAGATCACAGCAACACGCTTGTCTGTAAAGAGATGCCTGAGATTTCCTTGGCCTGAAGGAGCTCCCACTGAATGCCTGGTGTTTCCTTTCAGGAGGGCTTTGCTGCCGCTATTTCTAATGCAATACAGAGGTCTGAAATCTCCCTCCAGGAAAACCATCTCTTCTAATGTCCCTCTGAAGGATCACAGCCACAGCGAGTGGTCAGACCAGGAACCTCTACTCCCGCCTCCCACATGAGCCCCGCGGGGTCTGATCCTGCCCTACAGCACGGCAGCGCTGGGAGCAGCCGGGGGAGTCAGACCACAAGCTGCCACAAGTGTAAAAATGAGGGACTGACCATTTGGCTCATCGCTGGCATGTTGTGGATAAATCTAAGTTGGGAAAGAATATCTCAATTTCTGAGCAACCCGTGGATGTGATCTTTCATAGAGCCTGTAGGAAACTGCCAAGGAAACTTTTACCTTTTACCAAGAAATTTGGACTTTCCTCCCAGCTCTAGGCTGGCTGGAGGACAGGGCTGGGACATCTGGGAGACATGGCCGGTGTCACTTGAAAATTCACCCTTGAATTCTTGCTGGTTTAGAAATGGGATATTTAAACCCCTCCAGGAGAGAAATGGCTTTCAGTTGTGAGCTGTGGCATTTACATTTACCCTGCAAAGATAATGCTGCTGTAAAGTCAAGCTTTTTCTACTGAAAAGTTATTCCAAGCAGTTTTGAAATGTTTTTTAAAATACATGGGTTATTTTTATTCTCTAACCTGTAGAGCTGAGCCTATGACAGCCAGGGTATGTGGGTCTCTGTGTGAAACGGTACGGAAAGGCCAGCATGCTCCAGTTAAAACACTATGAAATGTATCTGGGATTGACTTTTTGTAAGAAGAGGCAGCAGGGGGCAAAGGCCTATGGTAAATTTTTTATTGACCTTCATGGACTGCCATTCACTATTGCCAATGCCCAGAGCTTTGGGCTCAACCTTTACGTCACCCTTCTGTTCACCACTTCACATCTCCATTTTCATCTCCTCCTAACTCTGAGAGTATAGGGAGGTAGGGACAGTCTTTTTGCTTAAAATTTCCTGTGTCTTACTTCAGGACAAAGGATATTTTTGTTGCTGCTTGAAATCTGAAAGAGTTTTGAATTCTAAGCAGGTATCTTTAGCTTTTCCAAAACCAAACCAAACCAAACCAAGTTTCTTCTATTCAGAGCTAATTCTTTTAATATACATGGAATAAATAAAACCCAAAATGTTAGTATGTCCAAAAAAGCAGCACATAAACATAGCATATTTTTCGGCCGGGAGAGAATTAGTTTGAAAGTAAAGATGAGATAGCTCAAACAAGGGTGTCTCTAGGTCAGCTTTTGAATTCATATTTATTCCAAGTTCCAAAGTCCATGGCAGTCAATGGAAAGCATCTGCTGTCTTTAATAGATGTTTATTCAAGGTGAGAGGGGGAAGTTGCAGAGCAAATTGATACCACCAAAGAACACCTGTCCTGGGCGTGCTGTAAATGTACTCGGCTGGAAATATTATTGAACCCCAGAAGAGACAACGATACAGAGTACCTCGTGGACTTGCCTTGCTTCTTGTTTTGCTTGTGGGTTTTGGCTCATCACTTCTCTCTGGATCTGGGTGAGAAAGAATTTTCCCATCTCTCAGAAGTATTCAAGGGAAAGAAACTGAAAGTAAAAAAGGTCTCCATCTGAGGTAGAGAAGCACGGAGAAATTAATTTTAAAAATTGAAACTCTGGAAGATGAGTAGAATTAATTTTATAATAATTTCCTATTTTTATTTCAATTTGTGACCTTTTCAAATTCATTTTAACCTATGATGACTTTGTGTTTCTCAACAAAACATCTTTTATAACAGCAACGTAAAAATGCCAATTTTTTTTTCTTTTGAGAGTGTTAAAGGGGGTACTTTGACAGTTTGGAAACTCTTCCCTAACATATTTTCCAAACATTAAAAAAGTCTTAAAGCTAACCCTGTTCATTTTGATAAGTCAGCATTTTTGAAGGGGAGATGAGAGGGGGAGTGTTACTGATAAATCCTCCCGATGGTCTCTATCTCTGTGTCTGAAAAATGGATCCCACCTTCGTTTACTTCTCTGGGCACAGTCACTGCTGAAGAAGTTGTATGTGGTTTTTCCTTTACAACGTCACTGGACCTCAGGCAACAGCGGATTTTGCTATGTATTCAGGCGGCTGTCAGTCAGCCTGTATTGAACACCTCACCTACGTGTGCAGCTATACCAATGCTTATCTTTGCTGCTGCCTGGTATCATTTAACGTTTGTGCCCAGTGTCCTCAGATCAAGGCATTATGTCAGGCCAATTGTATTATTAAGAATGGTCCTGGTGCTGCTAATCTGCTTTTGAATAATAGTTTTGAAAAGATTTCCTCTTCCTAAATGCACTAGTGAGCGCTTCTTCGTGTGGTTAAAGTCCTTTTCTGCTTCCCAGACGCTTCCCTTCCCAGGCACCTTGGGCAGGCTGTCATTGAGAAGAGAGGAATTGTTCATCCATAGCACGATTTTAGGTCACAGCTTTTCCTGGAAGCCCACAAGACCTAAAAGGCTTTTGTGTAAAGCATCAGCCCAAGCTGTTGGATCTGTTATCAGACATTTCAGATAACCCACAGTACTTGCAAGATCTAAATTAGAGTGGACAGTAGCGCAATGCATATTGCTGATTTTGGGCTGGAGAAGTCCCAAGCCAGCTTGCAAATCTGACAGCTTCCAGCTGATTTTTACACGGGGAAAAAATGACGTACCGGTGTGCAGCAGGGAGGGGTACCCACATTGGATGCACTGCGAAAACCCAGGTTTCTGTTGGACATCAGGACTTCTTCCCTCTGCAAATTAATGGCGACCAATGGCTGAACCAGCACTGTGGACATAAATCATGGGAAGGAACAGCGAGAAATGAGTACAAGGCTTTTCTTTCTATTTAGTAATTTATCAAGGGAAGTGGCACATTAATAAACAGATCTCCCTTGAGGTGTGGGAGTAACAGAGATAAATATGACTGTCAAATCTGGCCTGCTTCCTTCTGTTAGAGAAGGAGGAGACTGTGGGAATGCAAATGCGGAAAACAATATCTATACCTGGAAAGACGCGTATTATTTGTGGGACAGAAACACTGACAACTCGGGTGAGATGGAGCCCCATCGCACTAGGTGCAATACATACAGCATAAAACACAAACCCTATCTAAAGGAGCTCATCTAAATAGATGAGACTGGGAAATAGCAAAACAGAAAGAAGAAGCACCGTGCTCAAGGAGATATGTCTGGGGAGAACTGGGAACGGTACCCAGGTCCTCCCAGGTCGTGGCTTATGTATTGAATCAAGATGCCTTACAGTCAGAAGAAAAAAATGAAAAGACAAGGAAAAAAAAAGAAAAAGCCCCCCCCAAATTTAATTAGTTCAAATCAATAAATTAACATGTTGCAGACAGACCACAGTTTTGACCCTCATGTTGCTTGTTCCAGGGCTGTGGCAGGGCCCAAATTTCATGAACTGGGTGTTAAGTTTGGAAACGCTCCACTCCAGCCTTTAGGCAGGGCCAGCCTTTGCTGAGGGGAGTTTGCTTGTTTTGGTTTTGCATCCATAGTGCCTCTACAAAACGGCTGCTCCTTTTCCAGCTCCTGAGGGAAGTGCTGCTCACCACAACAGAACGGGGCTGGAGCCTGCCAGCCGCAAGAGTTAGGATATTTTGAGTCTGGTCCCTCCAGATCATGGGACAGCTTTAACACTCAGGAGGTGATTTTTACAGACCGCTGCGTGCTCTTTCTGTTTGCTACCTGATCCTTGAGTTGTGTTTGCTAGCACGTCCCTGCCCCGTGAGGCTGCAAAATGTAGTTATACAAAATACTATAAGAAGAACGTGTTAAGTATATATGCAACAATCTGATTTTTAGAAGAAATTCCCAATGTTGTCAGTATTGCAGTAAGGCATTGCAGCTAGGTAGTCTTGAAGCTTCTTAGGTGTAGGACAAAATTCACAAGAGTGCTTTGTTCAAGTACCAGCTTAGCCTTGGACTTCCAGTGGGACCTTGGGCAAGTCATTCATCTTGTGCAACTAGGGACAGTATGGGTAGTAAGGGGACGGTGGTACCAAACCCCATCGATTACACAGCACCCAGGCACGGTAATGACAGAGCCACTTAGGTACATGGGTGAGTCATATGGAGACTGGGAGACTGCAACCCAGCCACTGGTCTCAGGGAAATGTTGACACAAGCTTCTGCGAGCCAACACAAATCAAGGAACTATTTGGTCACACTGGCAGAATATATTTTACCTCCTTGTACATCCCATTCGCCCTCTCACCTACCAGCACTGTCATCAGGATGGAAAGTTTATGCTCTTACAAAGTGCTGCGCTTGTATTTGGTGATACGCAACCAAACTCAGTCCCTCCAACCAACTAGTGGAAAATAGTTCATATTGCCTGTCTGAGCAAGTTGCTGGTTTATTCACAGTGTTTAATAGGATATACCCACAGCAAGCTTTCTGGGGAGACCGCTGCTGGAAAAGCCAGGTAGTAATACAGTCTTGCGCTCATGGAGGGAAGGAGCTGGAACAGCTGAGCCCTGCTCATCTGCTCCCCATCCTGGGTGGATGATGGGGATTACCAACCAGGCCCCAGGACTGAGTGGTATATTTTACCCTTTGAAATCTTTTTTTTAAAAAAATAGGTGACCTAAACACTGTTCTCATTGCTTTTGGAGGGATGAGCCGTTCCAGGCAGGGCTCAGGCTCAGGCAGGCTTTGGATCTGGTACCCTGGTATTGGGGAACGTTGTGATCTGGCCCATCCCCAGCTCCTGTCCATGCCACCCCGGAGATTTGCAGGTGGGTCAGGCCTGGGCAGAGTTTCCTCTGGATGAAGTCAGTTGTTCCAGTTAGCAGTGCTGAAACGCTGGGGGAGGCCAAATTGGTACAGTAGTAACTCGCCATGTATTGCAGATCCACAAATGGGACTGGCAGGGTTGGAAATGACTTCATGCCTGAATGATTGACAATTGCTAATAGGGTCCAGGCACTGGCAGGTCCCCTCGGAGGGGGAGAGCTTGAACTTTGTGCCTGAGCTGCCAAATTGGTTTTCTTAAAACTCTTCATTTACTTTCGGGGCTCCTGGAGCCTCGCCTCCTTTGTTAATTGGATGGTCAGCACTGTGCTTGCACTCGTTTGTTTCCGCTCCCTCTGCACACAAGTGCACACACCGTTTTCCAAGGATTGCCCCAGCTCTGACGTGCGGCTCTTCTGACCCACTGCTTCTGCCACCGAGTCAACGGAGACAGCTGCGCTCACGGAAACCTTGCGGGGCCTTTTCCCTTTTAATTTTAAATTAATTTAGTGCCGATGAAAGGGGGTGATGGACAGGCTTCTGTTTGTCCCCCAAGGATAAACAACTAAAAGGATAAACAGTGACAAAAGCAGGCGATGGCGATGCTGCCTGACCCCTGTCACCCAGCACTCGACAGAGAGGAAACCTCCCGTCAAAGCGTAGCTGGTCCCTGCGCTGCTCCTGGCTCCTGAACATCCCACAGCAGTCACGAGTGCAGCAGGTCTCAGCACCTCCAGTGGCCCCGCAGGACGGGAGCAGCCCACTGGTTTTGTCTGACAAAGTCTCTCTTTACTACAGTGTCCCGGTTTTCGAGCCCACGGGTGACTCCGAGATTAAGCCGAAAACGAGCCCTGTCTATCTCCCCGCTGTCTGATGCCAGCATTGATCTGCAGACAATGATCAGGACCTCCCCAAACTCTCTCGTGGCGTATATCAACAACTCCAGAAGCAGTTCAGCAGCGAGTGGCTCCTATGGCCATTTATCTGCCGGGACAATCAGGTAAAGCTCTGGGACCGGCTCCATTCAGCTGTGTAGCCATCCCCCCAAAAAGGAGGGCTGATCCTCCAGCAAGGAAGACCTTCCCTTCCTTGCAACCTCTGCTTTTGTGCGTTGGGGCTTTGTAGTGTATGAAACCAAAGCCCCAATCTGGTTTTGCATGTGGAAGGGTACTTCGTGGCATGGGGGGATGGGGGGTGGGGTGTTTGATTTGGATGATTGGTTACCAGATTTCCAGTAATTACAGTATAATCATGCTTCCCTGCAAGCAGAAATGGAGAACAAATTCATTTAAAAAATGCTCATTGTGAGCAGTTGGACTGATTAAGAAACCCTCTAAATTTAAGAGATTGCCCCAAAGTATTCTCCAAATTATTGGTCCACATCCTTAAAAAAACAAAATGTTGCCTGGGCGGATTTAAGAGCTTAATTCTAAAAACATATTTAAAACAAATCTAAGCCCTTGAGTAAAGTTTTGCTCAAACCTTAATTAAAAAGCACTTACACTAGGCAGCTCACTGTTGTCAATTCCTGCCGTGATTGCTTCACCCAAGTTTCACAATGTTATTATTCTTTTTATTACTTAACTGTTAAAAATTTTAGTTCTAATTAACACTGATGTTGCAAAGCAAGGGTTTATAAAGATCATGCACTCCTAAAATTTGTAGGGGAAAACAGAGACATTGCCATTAGTAACTGTAACATTAATTTTATCAGCTACTTTATCTGGCAGCATCATTTAGAAATTGACTGTAGAATCAAACATAATGCTAATTTAAACAAATAGCAACTCCTTGTCTGGTAATCATACTTTTCTGGTCTTGTCACCTATTGTCTTTAACTGGGCATGCCTGTAGCATTTCATCTTATATTCAGATTTTAAGATTTTCAAGGTAGCATCTGCTATTTTCAACAAATCAGTGGAGTGCAAAGTCTGACCCAGTGGTCAGTTGTTGGCCTCCGAGGGAATAATCAAGTAATAATACTGAATTTGAAACTCATCTTGATGTTCTAAAGGTGTATCTTGAATGTCAGGAATTGTAAAATGGGTTACGTATAGAACAGGATAACTGTGGTGAAAAGATTTTTTTGTTATTATTTTAACAATGTCTTAGTGGCAGGAATGAAATCCTTTCTCATCCTCTCAGACCCAGATCCTAGTAACACTTCAGAAAGTCATTTTTGGGCTTTGCTGTAACATAACAAAGCTGTGCAGCAGCCTGCCATCACACCTCATTTGCTGCAGCGCGTATCTAACTCCCAGAGATGATCTACACTCTAGTGGGTTTTGCCCTTTATTCTTTTGGTCAAGTTGTCATTAACTGGTTTGGAACAGAAATACTAATTGTATCGTCACCAGCAATAAGTATTTTCTCTAAAAGCAAAATTGGAAATGAAGCATGTTGCTAATTATGGCCCTGTTCTCTGAGCGCCCACACTGTGGGCAGTTTCAGTGATGTGAGAGAAAATACATTAGAGTAAAGGTTCAGGGCAACCAGCTCTTAAAGGTGGCAAATAATCAGTTTTTTGGCTGAGTGTCTATGGTTCGTGCACCACCTGCCTAGGCTACGCGGCGCAGAGCATCTCCCATGCTTCTCCATCTCTGCCAAGGGAACCCACTGCTGGGAGTGAAACCCTTGTTTCCAGAAGCAGCGCTTTGTTTTTAGTGCTGTTGACTGCTGCATCCTGGCCCAAACCTGTTGCCCCAGTTAGCACCCAAGCACCCAGGAGCTGGTGGAGTTTCTGGTCACTGCTGACCTAGATTGGAGCTGAACCAGTGACCTACATATGAGGGGTGACATACTTCAGCAGTCCCCTGAGCCAGCACTCCCCTCACCTGAATGTAGAGTAAATTGCATGGTTTGGGACTATGCTAAATGGATAGTTATTCATCCCCACTGTGATCTGTGCCAGGTGAGCCAGGTGACACTGTTTTTTACATCCAGGGCAGCATAACCCCAAGGTCGTGAGTCTGCAGAATAGGTCTGCCTGGGAAAACCTGAGAGCCTCAGGGGCTGCAACGCCAGATGTGTCCAAGTCCCGTCCTCTTCTGCACTCCCTACCAAGGGCTTTGGCTGTTTTTAAACATAGGAAGCAAAGAAATTACAATCAGTCTGATAAGTGGGTCGAAATGATTCACAAGTTTGCTGAAGCACACACGAGACGCATCCTGTCTTTGCAGTAGAGCAGGCTGTCAGGCTTATCGTGGCATTGAAGGCATCTAGCTGGGGCATTGCAGCTTGTCTCTTGGAGTCTCCAGAAAGCTAAACTTGAATTGGTCGCTAGCTAATGTGACAAATATTGTTTAAAATAACTCCTCATCATTTTTCCTCCTCCTATTGCTGCAGCCCAGCGTTCAGCTTCCCCCACCCCATTAACCCCGTGACGTACCAGCAGATCCTGACCCAACAGAGAGGCCTGAGCTCAGCCTTTGGACACACTCCTCCCCTGATCCAGCCATCCCCAACCTTCCCCCCGCGTCAGCACATGGCCGTCATCTCCGTCAACCCACCGCCGGCACAGATCAGCAGCAACAGCAACTGTGTCTCTGACTCCAGCCAGGTAGGGACGGCCATCCTGGCTCTCTCCATGCATGGCGCACAGGGAAATGGAGGCACACTATCCATGGGATGAGCGCTACCCTTCGTGGTGGCTATGAGAGTTTTACCCACTCTCTTTTTACTCATGCTCTCCCTTTACATTGCTTTTTCCTCCTCCTGGCAAAGCGTTTCTGGACTAGTCACAGCCAAATTGTGTGTCCACCTCACTTCCTTGCACACACACACACAGGCACCCCTACCCATGCAGGAACCAAAGGCCTTGATCCATCAAAGTGTTGAACGTGATATGTAGGGTCATCTGAAGCAGCAAATCTCCTTGAACACGTGTTATGTGCTATTGAAACTGAGGGAATTCAGCACATGCTGGAGTGTTTTGCCATATAAGCACCAGAGCACTGCAAACCAGGCTTCATCCGTTCCTTCACCAATTCCCCCTTCCTTTTTTCGACTGATGTGGACCATGCCAATGGTCTTAAAACACCTTAAAAAACCTTCCTTTTCTCTTTAACAAATAAGTGCACCTTACCTTGGACCTCTAGCCATTTTACTCACTGTTCCTTCTTCTGCAGTAGCATTCTCGCTCGGGGTATCCCTGCTGTTGATTTTTACTGTTAAGGTTTGCAAAACCAGGGGCCATATTTTGAAAACTAGGAATGCCACGATGTGTATGAAATCCCATGCCTCAAATGCGTCCTTGCGAATACCTGTGAGTTCACACAGGCACACACATGTGTGCCCAAGCCCTCCACACGCACAAGTTTAGTGAATACGTCTCGCACATTTTTAATCATTTTTCTTTCCCATTTTCATTCCTTGGAAGTTTAAAGTGCAGATGCTTTTCTCCCCAAAGACTTATTTCACCTCATTTCACACCCATTTCAAATTGTTGTTTTAGTTGTATCATACTGAACTTTTCAGACTGGTTTATTGTTTTAGGGTTTCTTATGGCTGCTGCGCTGCAAACTCTGTTTGTTATTGAAGGTTATTTGATTGATTGGTTTTGTTTTCTTCTCACAAACTGGCTACCAAAATAATGTGGCTGGCAGGAGTTATGCCTCTGTTTAATAACTTGCAGGACCAATCTTGAGCAATTAGCAAGAGTGTATTTAAAATGTTAATGTTCCAATTTTATGCACATACAATGGGATGTTTTTTCTCCTGAAGTTGTTCACATTTTTTAAGAGCTTAGCAAAATATACACATAGTCTTTCATGCACCCAGCATGCCGGAGCCCTCGCGTGTAACCAGAGCCCCCACTCCCCCCAGGAATTCATTTTCTCAACAAATCATTTCGTCGCACTGAGAAATAAATTCGTGGCTTGGGTGGGGGTTGCATAAGGTTTTGATGGCTTTGACAGGGACTGGATCGCTCTGAAACAGAGCAGCAGCGGCGAGGCCAAGCTCACTGGTGCGCCTGCAGAAGCTGACACCGCCCGTGACTCTTCCCTCTCTTCCATTTCTGCCTTGCACAAACCCACACGGGGTAGTTTTCATGGGAAACCCAGGCCAGCAGGCCAATGCCCCGTTGTCCCTGGCCACTCCTGAAGTTCAACTTTGATTTTTTAGCGAACTTTTGATGAAGAAGAGATGGGCTGCAGCCAGTCTCTCACCCCAATCTGCAGTGCCATACCTTGCCTGGTTTTCTTTCCTAGAGCAAGCAGAGCAGCGAGTCGGCCGTGAGCAGCACAGTCAATCCAGTAATTAACAAGCGCAGCAAAGTCAAGACTGAAGTCGAGGGCTTGCCCCCAGCATCCCCAACCACACAGGTAACCTTTTTGGTGCGAGACGCGTTGTGGGGCCGAGGCAGCAAGCTGCTGGGTCTCGTTGTCCTTGGGAACGATACTCTTGGCACCTTTTGCTGCGGCTGAGAACAAGGCACCAAAGTCTGCCAGGCAGGTGGGTGACTCTCGCAGCAGAAAGCCCAGCAAGGTACAGGGCAGAGCCGCAGTGACTGAGCAAAGCATTCGATGGGTGCTCGGGACTCAGCTTGCTGTTGCTGTGCTTGGATAGAAAAGGAGGGAGGGAATATTATTTCGAGCATGATATCTTTAAAAATGATGTCTGAGTTTTCTGTGCTGCAAAGCAGGCAGCACTGATGTCTCAGAGCAAACATAGATTACAAGGGAATCTTGCATGTAGGTAGAAAGCTTGCAAAAAAAGGACGACTTCTTGATTCAACAAGGAATTGCTCCTAGAAACATCCTTTACAAGGGTGACACAACATTTGACACCAAGAAGGGCCCAAAGGCCTTTACTTTCTTTCCAGAGCTCTGTGATTGCAAACTGTTTAATGGCTGACAGTATCCATCTGACCATCCTTTATCACAACTGTAAACTATCAGGAGTGCTCTGGGCACTTCATTTTCATGAAATATTAGGTCGTGTTATTGTCAAGCGAATGGAAGAGTTGATGACAAATTTCTCCTTCTGCCCTGGTTCAGGAGCAGGTCTCAGCATGATGCATGGGGACAGCAACGTGTGCAGTCATCAGGGGGCTGGTAAAATTGATGAAGATAGCATATCGGGGAAAGATAAACATGCTGTAGTCAGCACGATTAGGGCAAAGAGGCATCTCTCTGGAGCTTTGAGTTTAGGAGTGCATCTACACACTCCTGCAAAAGCACATGCCCCGAAAAAACAATCTGGCCGCCACCCAGGCTAATAGGGCCACGTGTTTAATTTCTTATGGCAAATGAAAAAAGAGTTGAAAACCATCACCTGCTTTCTCAAATCATGTGTAGCAGAAGAGCTGTGGGACAGACAGCTGCTTGCTCCGTGACTGTTATCCTCCGTTCCCTGCTCTGATTTGAAGAGGTGTACGCCCAACCGCAGGGAGTGCTTGGGTAGCATCAGCCTGGCTCACCCCTGCAGCCCTGCCCCAAGCTTTCATCCACTGAGCCTTATGTGAAATAAGCACTGAAAGAAGGAGGAGAATCATTTAAAGTGGTGCAAGGGCACTCAGTTAGAATAGCAAGGTGAAATTAAGAGAAGGAAAATGCACGCTGGTCATCTAATAGTTCCTAATGAGGAGATGTGTGAAGTAATAACCCCGAGGGAAATGTAGACTTCATGTCTTGCAGCATTTCAGTATTGACTGGGAAATTACTGGAAAGTACCTTGTAAGAGACAGCCCATTCTTGGCAAGGAGAACAGGTTGTAAGACTGAACGTAGTGGGTGTCTCCTCTTCGTCTGGTCTAAGCGACAGCAACTTGTTAAATTTGGGGATTCCTGTTCTGTAGGAGACTGTGCTGAAAAGTTGAGTTACAGTCAGTTAATTATTGACTGATACATTTTTTGCAGAGCATGAAGCTCAGCCATCCCAAAAAAAACACGCATGTGTGTGTTTTGTTTTGGAAATGCTGTACTGGAAACGCCTCATGTGAGTTGTGGTTTGGGTGTTTAAAATCCTTGGCCAGACAGTATCTCCCATGATGGCTTTTGCTATAAAAAATGCAATCCAGACAAGATCTGTGGGACACAGTGGAGCACCAGGCATGTGGGACCTGAGTTACTGTGCTCTTACGGTACCACAATAGCTCCAGCAGAGATTCAGATTAATGTTGAACTAGCCAGAAACAAAAATAGTAAATCCTCTTCAGCAAATTAAAATGGTTTCAGTTCCATTTTTCCTACAGAAAGTATAAACATTTTGGCAAAATAAGATTTTTAATAGAAAATTTCACTTTTCCAGAGACCACATTTTGCATGCAGAGAAACTTTTCAACAAAAACAATGTTCACAGCTCAACCAAATAGGAATTGCAGGAAAAAGAAGTGACCATGTGAACTTTCTCAGACTATTGCTCTGGGCTCTGATATAGTTTGAATCTCCAGAAGTCTTTCTGTAAATTACTACAGTTTCCTGTCCCAAGTGCCACCATACATTTTTTTTTTTAAATTAATAGCTAATTAAAAAAAATCTCTTCCTCTCCATATCTAAACTTTTGAATTGGTAAGTCACAGCTGGCATGCATGTCATGAGCTAGTTAATGAACATTGTTGAACTTTCATACAGTACATCTCACTTTCCAAGCCAGAAAATGGCATTAAGTCCTTAATCATTGCAGCCCCTCAATAGGCATTGGGAAGGTGTTGGTGGGGAAAGAGATGGCAGCCAGACAGATCCATTTGGGCAGGTCAGAGGCAGTTTGAGATGGGTCTGGCTTTGTCTACACACTTATGGGGCCAGGTGAGGCATCAGATCATGAGGAACAGCATCTGATGACCATGAGCCAGCAACGTGCCCAGCAATGGCATCCTGGGGTGCACCAAGAAGAGTGTGGCCAGCAGGTCGAGGGAGGTCATCCTCCCCCTCTACTCTGCCCTGGTGAGGACGCATCTGGAGTATTGTGTCCAGTTCTGGGCTCCCCAGTTCAAGAAGGGCAGGGAACTTCTGGAGAGGGTCCAGCAAAGGGTTACTAAGATGATTAGGGGATTGGAACATCTTTCATATGAGGAAAAGCTGAGGGACTTGGGTCTTTTTAGTCTAGAGAAAGAAGACTGAGGGGGGATCTCATCAACGCTTATTAATACTTAAAGGGAGACTACCAAGGGGATGGGAGCAGTCTTTTTTCAGTGGTGCCCAGTGATGGGACAAGAGGTAATGGACACAAACTTGAACATAGGAAGTTCCATCTAAATATGAGGAGGAACTTCTTTACTTTGAGGGTGGCAGAGCCCTGGAACAGGCTGCCCAGAGAGGCTGTGGAATCTCCCACACTGGAGACATTCCAAATCCGCCTGGACGCCATCCTGTGCAACCTGCTGTAGGTGACCCTGCTCTGGCAGGGGGGTCGGACTAGATGATCTCCAGAGGTCCCTTCCAACCCTGACCATTCTGTGATTCTGTGGTTCTGTGATGTGGTCAGTCATCCCAGACAGTCCTGCCTAAAGCTGCCCTGGAGGCGGGATGCCTTGTGCTGGGCAGTAGTAGTAACTGGGAGGAAAGAGAAGGGAAGGAAGGGGGTCAAAACCTGCAGGGTTTTGTGTTGCTGAATTCCCAAGCCAATATTGGCTGCTGCTTGTCTTGCCTGTAGTGCAGGTGTCTGGTGCACACAGAGCTGACAGTTGTCCTTACCTCTGAATTGTACTAATTATGTTGTATGTTACATTATTGTGTAGGTGTCAATGCTTTAATACTCAGAGCAGCCATAAAAAAAATCTTCTGTGCTTCGTTTAGCACTGAGGAACTGGCTAGACAGAGAAGTTAAGGAGAGAGCTCACAGTGTGCCTAGCATTAAAGTAAATCATTTATGAGTCCAGAGCCCCTGGAAGTCTGCTCTGCAGCCCACTCATCACTGGGTCTTGTTCAAGCTTCCCAAATTTCCCGATCTCAGAGGAGCGCTTTGAGGGCTCACCACTTTGTCCCTGTGGAGCATCCTGCAGGCTAAAATCTTTGGGTAAGGGTTAGGTATAATTTTCACATCTATTGAAAGATGCAGAAAACAGGAATCCCCACCCCAGGCCACACCAGGTGAGTGTGGTAACCACTAGGCTTTGACTGCTCTGTGGTTTCTTAATGCTCATATTTCCCCACTCCCCCCAGATGAGAAGTTTTGCTCCAGCAAAGAACACAGCCAAAGGTCAAAAGCCAGCCTTTTCTTTTCTCCAGCCTTTCCTGGGACTGCCCACGATTTGTCCAGAGCCAGCCACTGCTGTGACTGTAGTTTCAGGGTGTTTTGTATCAAATCTACCAAAACTCTGTAACTTATTATTTCACAGTAATCAAGGATGTTATGTTGCAACAACGAATATGCTTTTTGTGATCCATTGATATCTGCCCTGTAATTTATGAGTGACAGAGGAATTCAGATGAAAGAAGTTCACCTTATACAATGTGCTGTTGTGTGTTGCAGGAGCATCTGACAGACCTGAAAGAAGATCTAGATAAGGATGAATGTAAACAGGAGCCTGAGGTTATTTATGAGACAAACTGTCACTGGGAAGGGTGCACAAAGGAATATGACACTCAAGAGCAGCTCGTCCATGTGAGTAATGGTTGGGAGGAAACCCCAGTGATAAATTTGGGTTTCTGTGCACTTGTCCTCATTTTTTATCACTAGCTGCTGTACAGCCAGAGCTCACTCTGGGACCTACTAAAGGTGCAAATCAGAGATACAGTGTGTAAACACTGCCAAAGCAGGTCTAAACTCCCCAAGGAGTTTAGCTGCAGGAAGCATCTCATAGATTATTTGATGTTGCTCTCTGCTCAGCTGCTGAGGCTGCAGTTTCAGCCTCCCTTGTGCACAACTCAGTGAGAGCAGGCTCTGTGCAAGGGACCCGATCAGAAAATGGGGAAGGGGGCTGAGCCCTTCCGTCTTCCCTAGCCGTATTCACTGAGACTCCCCATGCACCTACACTAGCTGTGGGCCAGGGATTGTCCATACTGTCCTCAGTCCTTGTCCAGCCATGAAAGCCTTTTATGCTGCTGTGACATGAGCTGTGGGGCTGTATCACTTAGGGGCTATTGACCTGCTCAGCTTATCCCTTCCACAAAACTAGAGCACTTCCAGAGTTTAGAGACGTGCTCCAGTGTCTCCATCAGGGCCTGAAACAGAGAAAGTGGGTTGATTTTTTAAAAATTGGGAAATAGGGCTTCCATAATCACAGTGATGTCCCCAAACCAGTGTTGAAACTACTCCCTGAAGGATCCCCAAACCAAGTCATTAATCAGATTTTCAGTTCTAATTAATTCCGAGAACCTTTTGTGTGCTTTGCTTCACCCGGGAATCCACTGTTTGTTTTCCTTTGGCTGCTGGCGTTGACAAATCTCTCAAAATCTGAGTGAGTCCCAGTGAAATCAGACATGATTTCTGTCTGAGCCCCATCCTGCTCCCAGCCCAGCATCCTCCCAATTCTCATTTTGGGTCTATCGTGCAAGCCCCACTCACCTGAAGCCAGCCCAGAGCTGCTGGGAATTCAACAGCCCCACTAAAATGCTGGACTGAGCAAATTTTGTGACTGGAGCTGGTATCTTCTCCTTTCCCTTCAGCCTTTTGCTGCCTGCCTCAGCCTGGCTCCAAGCCTGCTGGGGGCCACCCATGTGCGAGTCACTTGTAGCCCTCATTCTGAAGGTTCATGTCTGTTCTCACCCTTTTTTATAGATCTTCCTTTTAGTCATGTATAGAATTGACCAGGCAGGCATCAGTCTCCGTTTCCCCAAGCTGTGCGCACAATTATCTTAGTCCAGAGGGACCACACTCTAAATGATAAACTTGGGCATGTGCTCTTCTTCCATCTAAGGCTAGCACCTGTCCGCCTCTGCCAGAAGTCACTGGTTCAGTGCAGTAAGTCCTTGAGTATAGACAGATTTGGAAATGGTTTTCAGGGCCAAACAAGTGATAAGGGTTGCACGTTGCATGCCACGGGGCGTTGCTTTTCTGGGGTTAAACCACAGCAGTCCTGTCGGATGGGCTGGGCTCACATTTGTCTGTTAGTATTTGTGCGTTTCCCTCTCAGATGTAAGAAAAACTCTTTAACTCTGCCCAGAGAAAAGTGCAGGGCAGATCCAGGCAGCTCAGCACAATTTATTTCCAGAGAAAACCCAAAGAAAAACATTTGATGGAATGTCCAAGATTTTCCTAAATTCGGAAGGTTATAAAAACGGAGGCTTCTGTACTATGATTACTAGCAACATGGGGTTGTGGATTTGAGATACCCAAAATACACATGCAAATGAAATACAGATGTCATGGGCCAACTTCTGAGAAGGTGGCATCCCACCATGCGTGGAAAAACTCTAGTTTGCGTGCAGAGCAAAGTACCTGGGCGTGCACAGTCCATTCTCCACACACAGTGGGCAATGTGCTTGTGGGAGAAGTGCATGTCAACGGGGAGCAGCAGGAATAAGAACATATTTTTTCGAGCAGCACTGCTGCTCCCAGCCTCGAAGGTCACACTCACAATCTGAGAGAAGCCCAAGCAAAGCCTCCAGCCAGGTGAGGGTTTGATGGGCACTATGGAGCTGTAGCTGAAGTATGGTGAGTTGTGCAACTCTTCCTCCACCATGTGATGGGAAGCAGATGTTGCCCAGACAGTGAGTTAATAAGCCTGAAGGGGGGCTACAGTCACCGTCCTGTAAATATGTCTTCCTCTGGCCCAAGCAGGACCCAACAGGCAAGCTCATGCACTGCCCGTTCCTAGGACTGCCGTGCGTAGCCTTCGTTGCAAGTCAGACTCCCACACAGAGCCAGGAGATGTATCTTCCCAGTCTGGTCTGGACATGGTTTAGTGAGGGATTCACCAGATTTCCGCCATCTGAGGCTAAAATCCCACATCGATGCTATGTTATAAAACCAGAACCGTAGGCAGCTGAGCTTCAAACCCGTACGAAACCTCTCCCAAACCCAACCTCTCCCAAACCTCCCGGCATGCAGCTTTGGCTCTTGGTGTTTACCTGTGGTGCCTGAGGGATCAGCTGAGCTCCATGCATCTCCTCTTGCCCCTGGGTAGACCTGGTGCCCCAAGAAGCAGGTCCCTGTCTCCAGGACTGGGTCATGGCACACAAAACGCTGGGGCTGGATTTGGCTGGGACCATGAAGGTCAGTGATTTTGTTTTAATGCGTTTTTGTGTCCTCGTGTTGCCTTACCACCCTGAAAAAGTGTCATCCTGAGCCACAACATGTGTGCCTGGCCTTGGCCGGGGAACGAAGGCGGGGGCTGGAAAAAAATCTCAGCGCAAAAAAACAAAACCCAAACCCAAAGTGGTTTATTTTAGGATTTCCTGTCAGTGAATGTCTGCTGAAAACACAGGAGCGAGGACAGGCATTATTTTTGGCAGCAAGACCCCATTCAGAGAGACAAGGCCGCTGCGGGAACAGCACTGCCGACGGGCTGGTCTCCGGCTCTGTTTATTTTCGGCAGGGTTTCATCTGCCCCAGGCTGGGAAAAAGCGACCCTCGTCTTCCTCCTAGGGTGGACGAAGGCACCGTCTGGCTTTTCAACAGCCCGGCACAGGATTTTATGGACCCAAGTAATTAGCAATAATTGAGGCCACCGTGCTCTCCTTGGCGCATAGCTCGCAGATGCTGTCATTTCCTGCCAGCCGCCAGCGCTGGACAGCAGGTGGATGTCTTAGGGCTGGCGTATGGGCTGGCGCTCAAGCAGCCTTGTCTCCTCCTCTCCCCCGTCCTCCAGCAGCACCCCAGGAAAGCGTCCCAGCTGCAGTTTGGCAGAGACAAAAATGATTCTGTCATCCTCCCCAACAGTGGCATCAGGCAGCCCGGGAGACACTGAGAGGGGTCCTCTCTCCCTGGCACCATGGGTCCCCATGGCTTTTGCAAACCTCCCTTTTATAGCTGCTTTGGACCCAGCACCTTCTCCTGCAGGGCACACCAGACCACAGAGCTGGCTCCCGTGTCCCTGGTCTTATGGGTGCACCGGGAACCCAGGTACAATGCCTGACCACAAGCACTGGGGAGGGAACAGCTGGATTTTGGAGCACCATGTGCTTCACTGGCATCAGCTCTTCTGAGAGTGACGTGTTTCTCCCTTCTCTCCTACCAGCACATCAACAATGATCACATCCACGGGGAGAAGAAGGAGTTTGTCTGCCGCTGGCAGGACTGCACACGGGAGCAGAAGCCCTTCAAGGCTCAGTACATGTTGGTGGTGCACATGCGAAGGCACACCGGAGAGAAGCCACACAAGTGCACGGTGAGCTGGCAGGGACACATGGTGCATCATGGCAAGTGGGACACTGGACTTTGGTGGTCACACAAATGTGTGCGCAGATGCAGGCATGGTTTCAAGCAGGGCTCTCCCAGGGTACCTGATGGCACCCAGTTCAGGGCCACTCCGTCTCTCTGTGTCTGGGTTATAGCTACTTGCAGGTTACACCCTGGGGACAAGGCAAGTCATCAAGGAGGGCGGTCAAGTTAGTGGGCAAAACTGCATTTCCTTGGGGAACGTGGGTTCAGCTCTACCACAGAGATCCTGAGTGACTCAGGACAAGTCGCTTAAGGTGGAAAACCAGCCAATTTAGTTGCCTGCATCCAAGAAGAAAATCCAATAACCCCCACACTGTGGGCAACCACCTAACCCTGGTCGTGTCTAACTCAGCATCACCCAGTATTGCTGCTGGGGCTGCAAGTTTCCATCGCCCACGTACCCAAGTGTGCACACAAGCCTCCTTCCAGCCTGGGGAGCTGGGCCAACACCTCCTGCCTCTGCTCTCTTAGTCCAGAGGTGAGGTCAACCCCTGGGTGCTTAAATCCCAAGAAGACCTCAGTGCCCAGACCTCCTGCATGCAAGTAGCACTGTACCTGGTGTTAAACACTGCCTGAGGAAGAGCGTGTGGTGCTACTTTGTATCTCAGCCCTGTGGGTACAGGCCCATCTAGCACAGTGGAGAGCTGGGCTCACCTGCTCCTCAACTTCAAAATATTAAAGCCCATATCTGCTCTCACACATGGATGGAGTCTCCCACCACACAGCTGGCTGACGTGGGGCAGCCAAGGATGCCTTGATGGGGGGCACAAGAGAGAAGCTGTGGAGTTTAGTGGCTGTGGACACTAGGCGTTCACCATCTCTTTCCACATATGCTTCATCCCTTTTTCCTCCCAAAGGTCTATCCTTGTCTTTTGATATCCTCTGCTCACTGCCTTCTCCTGCCAGTTTTTCATGCCTCCTCTGCTGTCAGCATTACTCTGTTCTTCTCCCTAGAGTCTCAGGGATGAGTCTTTCTGCTCAGCAGATGTCTGAGCCCTCCTCCCGTATCTTCCTCCTCTTCTGCTCCATTAGTCACTTCCAGCCCTTCTCCCTCCCTGGCTCTGCCCCAGCTCCTGCTTACAAATATTAGGACATGTATGATTTGCTTGCTGCATGACTCCTTTATCAATCTTCTAGCCCTTTGTTTGTTTAATTTAGAGCATAAGCTCCTCGGTGCACAGGGCCATGTCCTTTGTTTTAATCTTCTAAAGCACTTTGCCCAGTTCTAGGATTTGACCAATCTTCCTTAAAAGTATCAAGGAATATTGATTGTCAGTGTGCTACAAAGTGAGCAGCGAGGGAAAGTCTAGCCCTGCCTTTGCAGGTAGAGGGACTTAGAAGGCAACAAGCAGCAGGAACTGCATTCTCTTCAGTGCTGTAATGGAGCAGGAAAAAGCACCACTGCACAATTCTGTCTATTTCAAGCCTCAGTTGTGTTGCACTGGAGCAATGGCAAGGCTGTGTGTGTTTGAGTCTCAAGTCATCCTCTGCCTGCTGGAGAACTGCAGACCCTCCATGTGTGATATGTCACAGCAACTCTCCCAGAACTGGAGTACCACCGGTTTCCAATTGCCTGGGATACATGGCAGCTCTGCAGACGGTGCCCTTCTGTGGCAGAGCATGCCTTGTCCAAATCTGGCAGTGATTTTTCAAAGCACTAGTTGTTTCAGACATGAAGTTTGTGGTGTACATAAAGCTGCAGATGAGCCCAACTGTAGCCTGGGATTCGGTCAAGGATTATTTCAACAGATGACAGCCAGAACTCCCACTGACATAATCAAATCCATGCGTAAGAGTGGGAACAACTGCTTTGAACATGCACAGGCTGCTTTGCTGAGAAGCTCTTATTTGAAAATGTGGCCTCAGTGCTTTTGCTCTTAATAACTGCATTTTTGTGTCAGTATCCAGCAAAACCAGAATGGACACATGAGTTGCCTCCTGCTGAGTTCCCTTTGTTTTCCAGCAAGTGGAATGATGTATTTCAATAACTGTAAGAGACTTGAGTTGTAAAGGACGTTTGCATAGGGCAAGAGAAGAAAGGGATATACTGTGCTACCTCAGAGGTGCAGTATTCTATGGGCCAAATGGGCTAATGAAAGTTGTCTGAGGAAGGGGAACTGGATCCATCCCGCCCTGACAAAGCTGTGGAAGGAATCAGCTCTTGCAGGATGCTCCTACTGTCCTTGAAGAGCTCTGGATATCTCAAGAGAGCAGAGCAAGTTTACCTTATGTCCACCATCCCTATGCCAGACCTTAAAGGGAAGCTAAAGTAACCCTCTTTTTTTTCCAGCACAAGAAAGTAATATGGGATCAACCTGTGCCTACAAGCTCCATGGGTTTCATGGGCTGCATGTTTGCCTTATTCCTTAGCAGCGTAGGCAAGTCCTATGCCCGTGAAGCACAAGGGGACAGGGACCATTGCTACTGCATGCAGCTGCCTTTGGCCTCTGCCCAAAAGGATCTCTGGACACGTAGGACCACTCCGCTGCCCACAGGGAAATCAGACACTGAGCTGTGGCATGACCTGTCCTGTTGTGACACCAGTTTCTTCACTGGCCAAGACTCAAACATAGCAATGTGAAGTCCTGTCACATCTAGACTGAACTTGCAGAGATGTTTAAGTGACCTGACTAAAAATACAACACCCTGTGGCTTGCATACATTACAACAGGAGGGGCTGCTTGATGAAATTTAGAGTGTGTCTTAAGGTGCTTGCATAGGAAGTGCAGTATGGGCTTTTCAACGCTCCCAGCTGAACAGCGAGAATTTAGCTAGAATTTGGAAGGGAGCCTTGCATTCCTTAAAACCTCTTCCAGTGTTTATAAGTTCCCGCTTGGTTTCTCAAGGAGCATTTAAGATGGCCTCCTTGGTTTGAGGTGAAATCCTTCCATGCTGCAGACAGGGCAGGTGCAGGGAGAAGCCTCCAGCCCAGCCAAAGTGGAGGGCGGCAGGACTAACATCACCCGAAACCTCACCATGTCTCCCAAGCTGCTCCTTCTCGTTGTGTGGGCAGCTGGTTTCCTTCCAGGAGGAAGGTTCCTGGCCTGTTTTGTCATCCAAAAATCCATCTGTCTTCAAGACTGAGAGTCTTGTTTTTTAAACTGGTAATGTCAGACGGCCTGACCACAGCATCCTCCGAGAGTAGACCCAAGCTGTAATTTGGGAAACTTCAAAGCTTGCTAGATTTCTTCTTGTGTGTTAGAGAATGGTCTGGCCTTTCCAGAGCTGGTGCTAGTGAAGCTGCAAGGCTGGTCAAACTGTCGAGAAGCTGTCAGTTCTCTGGGTGGGAAGGAAAGGGCCTCCGTTTCTGAGTGTGTTAGCTGCAGAGGGACGGCCGGAGAGGCTAAGAGAGCCCTGGGAGGAGTGGAGGGGTGTTCAGCCCCACTGGAAAAAAAGAGTCTCTTGTTGAAATGTCAGGTGGGTGCCCGACAAGGAGCAGCACCTTAAATATGAATCACTGCTGAAACTCTCAGCCTGCCTAGGGAAGCGAATTCTCCCAACAAAGTGGATGTTGTTCCCTAAAACACAAGCCCTTTAAAGGCAAGAAAAAAAGAAAGAATGAGAAACAGATGAGAAGGGTTCAGGCAGGGGGAAAATCAAATTTTTCTGGTTAATTAATCACTCCTCTTGTGTTTTTTTATTTTAGTTTGAGGGTTGCTCCAAAGCCTATTCCCGCCTGGAGAACTTAAAGACACACCTGAGGTCCCATACTGGAGAAAAACCCTATGTCTGTGAACATGAAGGCTGCAATAAAGCCTTTTCCAATGCCTCGGACAGAGCCAAGCACCAGAACAGGACACATTCCAATGAGGTAAGCCTGGGCTCACCACAGCTCAACGGAGGACATTTTTTTTAATTTTGCTGACAATAAACATACACTTTACACGCTGGACTCATGTAAAAAGAAACCTACTGTAATGAGAGGTTTTTCTTATTTTTTAATGGGATTTATTTTGCTGGAGAGCCAGACCACATTAGCTTTATATTTATGAAAGCCATGTTTGAAATCATAAACAGATGTTAAAGTATGCAAACTTTTTAATCGGCTTTGGAAATTAAAGCAAGCATTTTCCAAATTTATAATTTTTAATAGCAAAAATAGGATTGCACAGTTGTGCACATGGTGTTTAATATTACTGTGGAGCAGACTTGCATTAGTATAACAGCTACCCTGGATCCTGACGCTCTGGAAATAATACTCCCTCCATCGTTTGATGTGCAATGATAGAGCACAATGCAATGCTTTGTTAACCTTGGCTAATTAAGATCCACTATTGGTAGTTGGGGAGCAGAGGAAATTGCCTTTATTGTAACGCATGTGATGGTCTGTTGCAATCAACCACGGCCGACGATTGAAATTTGTATTACCACTAATTAGCTGACAGGGGAAGAAAAAACAACACTCCAAAGTTCTAATAGTGTTTGCAGCTATGAAGAATTCAGTCTGCAGCCTAATTTGCAACAGTTAAATATAGACTATTGGAGAATGGAATGCAATTGCCACAGATGACAGCTTTTTAAAATGCTACTGTGTCTACAAAGGGCTTGTTGGGAGTGTTTCTATCTCTGGCATAATATCAGTCAGTGATAATCAAAGCTCTGTAGGTTTCAGAGATTCTGTTGGAGTCAGAATAAAGACTCAAAGTCTAGGATGCCCTTCCATGCTGTGTGATGCTGAGATGGACCCAATGAATGACCTCGATCCCAGTGTTTTTTGAATTGGCTTGGGTATGAACCCAAACATCATGATTGTCCGTCACCAGTGAGCCACTTCCCCAGCAGGACACAGGTTAAAACTAACCCATATCCGCACTGGCACGGGGTAGTTTGGGATTGGTTTAAGGCTACACTGACCTTGAGGCCAGGAGGGACCAACAAGACATGCAACCTCTTGTCTGTTCAGCAACCTGCATTCCCAGTAACTGACGTTGGAATAAAACGTCATTTACTCTCTGTTAGAGCTTCTTCCCCTGAAAGGTAGGCAGTCGTGATTAAATCTCACATTTCAGGTATTAAAAACTACTTGTTTTCCAGCCCTGGATGCTTTCTCTGCCTTCCTGCAGTGCTGGATCCGATGTCCCTTTTGTTGTTGCTATTACCACCTCATAGCACTACAGTGTTAAATCACTCTCTCTGTTTTTTTCTCATAAGCTAAATAAGTCCATCAAACCACTGAAGATTCCCATTACTGCACCATTTTTTCCTGTCCTTAAATCACTTTTTCATCTCTCTTCCATCCCTAAGGATTCTCATGTGGATGGATCAAGACTGCTGGTACAACTTTCAGTACTGGATACAGACTCGCTCTGCCCAGTTTGTGCACACTGAAGCAGTATGTGAGCTAGATCATTTGAGCTCATACACCTAGAGCTTTTCCAGGATCCTTTCTAGGCAGGCCAGAATTTCCCTTCTGGTGGGCCAGCTGGTGTCCCGTGTTCCTACATGTGGAATTTTGGCTTTGGCTGTGTTATTAAATGTCATTTCTTTGATGGGTTCAGTTTCCCAAGTGATCCAGATCAGTATCTGGGATGACTCCTCATTTTGTCTGAGCAGAGCTTGGACACACTTGAAGGTCTGCTCCTTTGGGTTCCCATTGCGAAAGAAGGTGAGGCTGTAGGGCAGGAGGACCTTGTCTATGGTGGACTCTGATCTAATATGCTGACGCTTGGCACAGGCTGTATCCAACAACACAACGTAAAGACTCAGATAACAGACAGGGAATTTATCCTCTGCTCTTGCTTCCCCTGGAGAATGCCAAAGCCTTCTCAGGTGCAGAAACAGCATAGCTACTAGTGGAGGATTTGTTCCATACCAGCTGAGCCTTACCGCAGGAACTACATGGCACTGCATGATCTTACAATTTGCAATCATGCTCACTCCCAAACTGCTGTTCAGCCCTCCTTGATGCAACACAGGCATCCCCCAAGACTTGTGGGTCATCTGTAGGCTCCATATAATGGCTCTCTGGGCCATATGTTTGAAACCCTCTTTTTGAGGAACGTGTAACATGATTGTTTGCAACAGATGACGTCCCTCGTGGCAAAGCTCAATGCATTGGGCAGAAGGCCCAGGTGAGGGTCCTGCAACCAGCTGTGGCCATGACCAGTGGGTCATCAAACTGCACTGAGACCTTGGCTCAAAAAACCACATAGATGCAAAGCCGGAGTTTGTGGCTGTGAATATTTCCCATTACCCATTGGTAACTCTATTGTGGTTCATAGCTACCTACTAAATATTTTCCTCTGCTTACAGTGTTTACTTGGGATACACCACAGTTTCAGAATTAGTCATCCATGTTTCCTCTAGGGGGGAAGTTCCAGGATCTCTGTCCATCATTGTGTGACAGGACGTAGGTGTATGGTCCAAACACGCCGAAGTTCAAGGCTGGGGATATATTACTACACTGGCTTTTGTTTGATTGTTGAAATGTCACATGCACTATTTCATTTTAAACTTTCAGTGACTATTTGAATCCCTTCAAGGGATACCTTCAAAGTTACTCCTGGGAAAAGGGCTTTCATCCCGTGACCGCTCTCCAGTGCATACACAAAAGAGTGGCGTGAATTCACAGCCAGCCAAAGGCTCGGAGTGACATTTTCTCCAATTCAAGCGAAACAAGGGTAAAATGTAGAATTTCAGTTCTGCTGAGTGCCTGGGGAGTTCTCCAGTTCTCCCGCTGTAAGGAGTATTATCCTGTATGTGTATGGGAATAGGAGGGAGACATCTGAGATATCTAAATTGTTGACTTCACTGGGCATGTTCTGCATTAGATGGCAGAGTCTGGATAACCCAGGGGACATGTGAAGGCATGCCAACAAAACAGCAGTTGTGCTCGTTTAGTTGCAGGAGGTATGGCCCGATGAAGAGGATGGTTGTACCCCATTAGGTGGAGTGTCTACCGCCCAAGAAACATGTTATCCTAATTACTGGTGTCTGAAAAATTAGAGATATTGGGCCTAAAGGATCTTTATAAAAACTCCTTGAACTGTTTTATGTAGGGTTTTTTAGCATGTGTGGTAGGGGTTCTGTTCTTTAGAATAGGCTTTAATAGCAGCAATAATATTTCTATAATGCCTCATCCAAAAGGTTGCATGAGATTTATAAACAAACTATTTTACTTTTTGTGCTTTGGTTTACCCAGCTTTAAAAGATATTAAATATTTACCTCAGTGGGGTGTTATGAGGATTTAGTTTGTTCAAGTGATGTGCCAAGATCAGTCAGGAAGCATGTTTCTGAATAAAAAACAGACTTTCAGTGTTTTTCATGTGATGATGCTGGCTTTCTCCAAAGAATATATACTCCTCTGTATTTTTTCACTTAAGCTTCTGGATGAAATTACAAACAGATAAAATAAAGAATAGGAATGGTCATTTTGGGTAGCCTTCAAACAACATCTCTCTGTTTTCTTCATGGATCTATCCTAGTGCCTTGGCAGAAAAATACTTAGAGTAGCTGTGAGGCTGAAAGCGGAACTTGTGATGAATTCAGAGCTTCCAGCGCAGCAGCACCAGCTCAAACAACTGCAGCGCTAATACACTTTGGAATTGGAAACTCAATAAAAAAAAAGTTAAAAGAAGAAAGTATCTGTTTGCTGACTTCTGTTTTCAGAAGCATAACTTCAGCCTTGTTTTCCTATGGCAATCAATGATTCATGAATTCAGGACTAGAGTGCTATCGTCTGAAAAAAACATTGCATGCCTGTGGTTTGTTTTGCACAATAACAGATTTCAAGGTGACAGGTGCTGGAGTGGTATGATAGATTGGATAGGATGAATCCAGTCTGGCCTGGTTTCACTGGAATTCTGTCAGCCAGAAGGTCTCAGACATTTTCTCGGTGTAGACCCCACCTTAGCAGAGAGAATGTGTTATGGCCAGTCCCCTACATCACCTCCCTCCCATCCGTAATCAGGAAACATTCCTGTGGCCACCCAAGCAAATACATACATGGGAAAGTAATATTAGGAAAGTATTTCATGAATTCTTAGCTGTCTTCTAATCCAGAAACTGGAAACAAGGAGTTTAGCCAACATCAAATGACTGGCCAGGTCTGTGTGGATCAGCAGCAGCCCATACATCACATCTTAGAGATCTCAGTCTTACAGAATCCTGTGGAGCAGATGCTCCACATTTTGCTGCTGCCAGCTGCTATGCTCATTGTATTTTCTTGGCCCATACACTGTACCTGGAATAATTGGGCTTGTTCTAAATATAACACAAGACTTGCTTGTATTGACAGAAACCCTACGTCTGTAAAATCCCTGGCTGCACGAAGCGGTACACAGACCCTAGTTCCCTCAGGAAACACGTCAAGACCGTGCACGGGCCTGATGCCCACGTCACGAAGAAGCAGCGCAATGATGTTCACCCAAGGCCACCTCCGCTCAAGGAAAATGGGGACAATGAGGCAAGCGCCAAGCAGAGCAGCAAGGTGTCAGAGGAGAGCCCCGAGGCCAACAGCACCACGAGGAGCATGGAGGATTGCTTACAAGTCAAAACGATAAAAACGGAGAATTCTGTGGTAAGAGCAGTTGCTCTTGGCAGAAATGACATGGTCCCTAGTTTCTCCAATGGAATTGGAATGGGGGCGTGAAGCATTTGCATGCCATTTACATCTCCGAGCAGTTGCCCTTCACCTGCCAGCACCCTAGAGTTCAAGTCCAGAGATGAAACTGCAGGTCAGGGCACAGTCCAGTACATTTTACACCTTCCTACCCAGCATCACAAATGACCACCCTTGTAGTCATGGGGGCCATGTGATGCCCAGTGTTGAACTTGGCCTCCCTGTGCTGTGAAAGTGGGTAAAACTCCAGAGTGTTGTGGTCAAATGAACTTTACCTACCTCACCAATTTAAACTGAGCAATAACCATAGGGCACAGAATGATGAATGGTTCTTGAAGCAGAAGTCCTGTCTTAAGCAGTCCCTATTCTCCTCCTCCTCCCTGCACCCTTCACTGTTTTGCTTTTCAGGCTGCTGCTGCACAGCAGTTTTGCTGGCACAACTTTGTTGTGGGCTGCCTGATGAAGCCAGTGGGGATAAAAGTAGCTGTTTTATTTGTGTTGGGTATCTTAAAGCAAGTTCAATTCTTTGGTCCTGTCCATCATACACAGAAGCACAGAATCACTGGGGTTGGCAGGGTCATCTTGAGATCATCTAGTCCAACCTCCCTGCTCAAGCAAGGTCGGCTAGAGCAGATTGTTCAAGAGTACACAAATTCCATACACGAATCCCAGCTGCCACAGAAAATTGTACTGGGATGATGGGGCAGGGGAGTGAAACCAAGAATAAACATGGGAGCAAGGTTGTAGCCCACAGAGTACAGGCTTGCAGTCAACTATGATCATGTTTTACAAGCACATGAGTGGCCACCAACTGAAGCAAAGACCATTTATCAGCCTTCTGGCCATTACAGCAGCTCCACAGAAGGCAGAAGTGTGGTCAATGGTGCTAACAAGTTGTGTACTGTGATGGGTCCAAACACATTCAAGCCTCTTCCACCCCATGCAGGGAACCCACCTGCTCCTCAGCACACCACTGCTGGCGGAGGAGACAGAGCATTGCAACACATGGGTCACTTCTGCCTTTTAATGCTTCTCTTCGCCTTCATACCCAAGGTTCTGGTCTGCTGCACCAGCTCAGCGTGGGGCTGGGTACAGCAGAAAAGACCTTCACCTGCAAAGGAGAGCGTTCACATAGTCCCCAGACTTCTCACTTGAGCTGAAAGGACGGTGAACTCCAAAATATATGTTTTTCTTGATTTGAATCCAGGCTAAAAGATTGATATTCCTGTGAAACAACATGCCCTGGAGCTACAAAGATTTTTGAAAAAAAGTTAAGGGATGTGTTGTTGGACGAATTACTAATGAGCAGCATGTTTCGGTTAGGAAGGAATTGAGTATTTTCACATCCAAAGTGTCTCTAATTGACTAAAGGAACAGTTTTACTGTGATGAGGCTCTGTATTGGGTTACAAAAACTGAGTGTGAGAACCACTGGACAGAATGACCTCTCTCCAGTACTCTTCCTCTGTGTGTTTTGGAGTTTTTTTTCTACGAAAACACAGACACAGTCACGGCTCCCCATCCCGTTTCTCCCGAAGGTGTAGGGTTGTTTTCGTAGGGCTCTGCACTCCCATGGTTGCAGCCAAGCCATCTCACTGGCGGCAGGGCCATGGGTCAGATATTCCTCTCCGCTCTCCCCATCCAGCACTGCGTTCTTCACTCTTGCACATCTGACGGGTGGCATCTGACCTAGCAGTCCCACATCCAAATCCTTTTTCCTGGTTAAGGTCAGGGTGGGGGGAGGGATGAGATGCTTCACTGGTTCCCATCACTCCGAGCCCCCTTGTTTTGACCCGTCTTTGGGTCTCATCCCAAACCCATGGAGATGGGTGGGGTTTTTATCTGGGCCCCCAAAGAGGGAAGGCAGGGAAGATGGGGCACAGGAGAGGGGAAGATGTTGGCAATTTGTGTTGTATTCTGCACACTCCTCTTCCTCCTTTTACTAACATAGTCCTTTCTGTTAACGTTGTCTTTGTCCTAACAACCTGTTCTTTATTCCCACTTACCCTTCCTTACTCTACCTTCCTAAGGACAGTCGGTACTAAGGTGAGCAAAGAAATCTTTTGTATTAAAATAGCTGTATAAAGCATGGTGTCCTGCAGACCTCCTGTGTCCAGCTAACCCCTTCGGGGTGGAGATGGAGGCTTGCGGAGCAAAGGGGAGGGACAGGGGATATTTGCTTGAGTGTAGAAAGGGGGAGGACACAGCGCCCAATGATTCCTTTCGCCACCTTTTTCCCAGCATCACAAATTGCCATTAAATCCTTGGATTGCAATCTCCATCATCCCGATTGAAGGGCAGTGAGGCCATCAGAGACAGTCAGCCCTGCCCATGAGGGCTGCCACGGAGCAAAGTAGAACACTGCATCACCCTGCACTCCCGCCTTGGCCTGGGGCAAAGTGCGTTTTCTTTTCAGCCCTCCCATTTTCTGACAGTTGCTGGAGCGTGGGCCTGGAGCGGAGAAGCCCGGCATCCTATCTGGTAGCAGCAACAGCTACCTCAGAGCAAGTTCAGACCACTTAGTGTCTGCTGCAAACAAACTACTCAATGTGAAATGCAATTCCTAAAGTAAATAAAATAAATATTTATGGTGCTTATCTGCCTTATCTGCAAGTGGGAGTTTGCAAACAGTGAACCAGGTTTTTATCTGGCTGGAAAGTTTGTCAGCTAACCTAATTATATGTTAGGGTATTTTAAAGACAGAAATACGTTGTGTCTGAAATACTCAGGCCTTGATCCTATGTTAGATAAGCCAGTGCTTGCTGCAATATACCTTGCACAACCAGGTAACACACTGCTTTTCTTCGAGAAGCATCTGTTCTTAATCTTTTGGAGGAACAGCATTTGGTTTCTCTCCATCCACCAGTTGAACCCACCATAATTTTTCCAGCTGTGGGGTGCTGCCCTGCCCTCCCTCCCCTAGGGAAAGTGCCCCTGCCCCCTAGTAGAGCTGAGATCCTGCAGCAGGGAATGGTAACGAGAGGGGAGAGCCTGGGATAAGCAAAAATGTGGAGCCTGCTGGGGATGTTGGGCTCCTGGTTTCTTTCTACCTATGTTTCCACCTGCCCAACTCCTCCTCTTTTCATTCCCCAAGATGTGTCAGTCCAGTCCTGGTGGCCAGTCGTCATGCAGCAGTGAGCCGTCACCCCTTGGCAGCACCAACAACAATGACAGTGGAGTAGAAATGAACATGCACAGCGGGGGAAGTCTGGGAGATCTGACAGCGTTGGATGACAACGCTCCTGTTGTGGACTCAACAGTCTCATCTGGTAATTCGACAGTCAGCCTGCAGCTAAGGAAACACATGACGACGATGCAACGACTTGAACAGCTCAAGAAAGAGAAACTCAAGACAGTTAAGGATTCCTGCTCATGGGTGAGCCCAGCTCCTCAAGCCAGAAACACCAAGCTGCCTCCCATCTCAGGAAACGGTAAGCCCTGGGCCTGGGCCACATCCTTTAGGAACCCGCCAGCGTTTGACTCTGGTTTCATAACCAAGAGTCTACCCTGGAGGAGGATCATTTCTCTGAGTCAGCTCTTGCTGGATAGAGATGTCAGGTAAAATGGGGAGGTTGGGTGTAAACACAGCCATCTGGTGATGTGCAACAGAAACGCAGATGCTCAATGCTATAGAGCTAGAAAAGAGGCAGAAGTCATGGTGTCCTTCTTGTTCGTGGGCTTGCCCAGAACCCAGCCATAGCTGTCCTCACTGTCCTAGTGGCAGCCACAAGACTGCTTGGGTTTGTTCCAGCAGTAACAATTCCCCAAGGGCTGCTGTGCCTCCAGGGAGAATGCTGGGGCATAGCAACAATCCAGACAAGCCCTTCATCCTCGATCTTGCTCTGACAGGCCTTTTGTCACTTCAAGAGCTCCTGGCTATTGCCTACAGCTTCATATGCTAGTTTCCTGCTGGCTGGGGATTCCTGATAAAGGCATCTTTATGATCCCTTCAGTGCTCCTCTAACTTTACCAAGAAGTCCCAAGGCATAGGGCTTGGGTTATACTAACCCTCAGGGCTTAGTATATTGGAGGTTCTTGGTTTACTCTGGGAAGAGCCTGTGAGTGTCAGCTTTTGGGCTCTCAGCCTCCTATCCCTGACTGCTGTGCATCTGTGCCAATGAGCAGCTGTGGTTGCAGCTACATGCGGTCCCTGTGGCACCGTTCACACCAGTCCTACTTTTTTCCTATGAAGAGAAGCCCATGTGGAGGCACTTCCTCAGCAGCTGAGCATCAGTGGGATACACATTGCAATGACTGCAGCAGGGACTTCTTGTCTTCTCCCCCCAGCCTTCTTGCTCTTTGTGCATGGACACAGAGCTGGAGACAAAGCTTTGAATTCACTGGCAGCAAATGAAATTCACTATTGTTCCTGTAAAATACTTGGAAGTGGCTTTGTGCATATGTATTCTGGCACCAAGAACACTACCAAGTGGAATTTCTCAGCTAACTAAACCTTTTCCTTCCCTGCAACCTTTCTCTTAGGCTCTATTCTAGAAAATAGTGGTGGTTCTTCTGCTACGCTGCCTAATCCCAGAATAATGGAGCTGTCTGTCAATGAGGTTACGATGCTGAACCAACTCAACGAGCGCCGTGATAGTACGACAAGCACCATCAGCTCTGCCTATACTGTCAGCCGCAGATCATCGGGGATCTCCCCATACTTCTCCAGCCGACGTTCCAGTGAGGCTTCGCAGCTCGGGCACCGTCCCAATAACACGAGCTCTGCTGACTCCTATGACCCTATTTCAACAGATGCCTCCCGTCGGTCGAGCGAGGCGAGCCAGTGCAGTGGGATGCCGGGTCTGCTGAACCTCACACCAGCACAGCACTACAGGCTGAAAGCCAAGTATGCTGCTGCTACAGGGGGCCCTCCTCCAACTCCCCTGCCAAACATGGAGAGGATGACCCTGAAGAACAGGATTTCACTTATGGATGGACCAGACCCCACCTTGCCCTCCATCCGCCTCCCACCAGGGCCCAGGCGTTGCAGCGAAGGTAACACCTATGGCTACCAGTCAGCTGCAGCATTTCCCCATGAAGTGCCAGGCAACTGCACGAGGCGGGCGAGTGACCCAGTGAGGAGACCTGCTGGAGACTCCCAGGCCCTCCCACGAGTTCACCGCTTCAACAGCACCAACAGCATGAACCCCTTCCATCCTCCACACCCCACGGACAGGAGGAATTTCGGCCTCCAGAACTATGGTCGCTCAGACGGGAGCCTCCCCCGGCACACCTACTCACCCCGGCCGCTAAGCATCAGCGAAAACATCGCCATGGAAGCCATGTCTGGGGAGGCAGAGGCGCCTGTTGGAGATGATGACATTATGCTGCCAGATGATGTGGTGCAGTACATCAAATCCCAGAGCAATGGGACGGCAGCCGAAAGCACTTCCATGGGGTACAGCAATGAGATGCAGAGCTTCCAGGGAAGTGGGAAGCTGCAGCCTCCAGCATTGCCTGGCCAGCGCAGGATGGCAGTGGCTGAGGCAAGCATGAACCACTTGGGACCCATGATGCCAGAGTGTCCCATGAGCTTTGATGCTTCCTCAGACATGAATAAAAATAACATGCCCGTCCAGTGGAACGAAGTCAGCTCGGGTACAGTTGATATCATGTCCAATCAGTCAAAGCAGCAGTTTTCACAAGGGAACTTAGCGGTGGTCCAGCAGAAGCAGAACTTTGGTCAGTACCAGAACTTCAACCAGCAGCAGATGCAGCTGCCGGAGAACAATATGAACGTAACACAGCAGAGCTTTATGCAAAGAAATGTGGGCATGGACGGGCAGAGGCTAAACTGTATGCAGCTGAGGCAGCAACCGATGAGCCTAGGCCCTGGTATGAACCCCGATCTGGGTTTGCACACAGGGTATAACCAACCTCATCAGATGCTGAGCCCCAGTACAATCAGTGGCAACCCAAATCAGATCTCTCCTTCTTGTAGCAGCATGGCAGCAAAGTCCGGACCCCACCTTCACCCTCAGCAAATGGACATGGCGACCGACCCTTCTTTAATGGTCGGCAGCAACAGTGAGCGCACAATGCTGGGCCAGGTCATGCATGAACCAAGTCAGCAGAACTACTCATCTCAGCCGACCCACCTGAACTTCCCCATGGCTCAGGAGGCCTTTCATCAGCCCATCATGACCTCGAACCAGCCCAGCTTTGAGCCTCAGCAGAACATGATGGGCTCAGCCACGCAGGCATATCCACCCGGCATGGTCCAGCCTCGTCCTCCACCCGAGCCGAGCCCAGCCAACAGACCTCGAGGCCTCCGCACCATCCAGCAGCTGGGCTACATGAGAACTCCCCACCCTACAAACACCATCAGCCAGGGCCAGGAGGCGGCAGAGGCCGTGCATAAAAGAACCAGCGACATGTTGCCAGCACCGGCCCAACAGTGTGCAGATGGCACGAGGGAAAACAATTTGATGTACTATTATGGTCAAATCCATATGTACGAACAGAACAGCAGCTTCGATAATCACGTGGACTGCCGGGTCAGACAGCAGCAGTGCGCGCTTAACAGCAAGCCAGCCGCTCTGCCTTCCCCGGGCGTGAACCAGGTGTCCAGCACAGTGGACTCGCAAGGTCTTGAGCCTCCCCAGATAGATTTTGATGCCATCATGGATGATGGGGACCATTCGAGCCTGATGTCGGGAACCCTGAGCCCCAGCATCCTGCAGAACCTCTCCCAGAATTCCTCTCGCCTGACGACTCCACGAAACTCTCTGACACTGCCCACCATACCCGCAGGAATAAGCAATATGGCAATAGGCGATATGAGCTCCATGCTAACCACGCTGGCGGAAGAGAGTAAATTTCTAAACATGATGTCATAACAGTAAAGCACAAGGCCTTAGTGCTATCCAAGGGGCTGTGTGTGAAGCAGTTTTATGAATGTGCTTTTCAAAAGTAGTCCGTTTCAATAGAGTAGGTTTTTTTATAAGTATTAAATACATTAAAGGGATTCAAAATGAAAATTTTAAAAAAGTTTCTGTACAGAATTATATAAACTATATCCAGGCAGTTGAGCACCACAAGGGTGCACCTCTAGTGTTATTTTTTTGGCTTGGTTTCCCAGAGCACTGAACGATATCACCACCAAGCTTGGAGACTGCATGAGCGTGGTTAGAGATGAAACCCTCCCTCCCCAGCAGCCCTGTAAATAGCACTCCCCATCATTTTCCGTTAGTTACGTTCACAAAAAAAATCCATTTTCAACTTGCCCCAGAAAGAAATGGGAGGATGCAGTTTTGATCAGAATAAAAGCCATACTATCTATTCTGCTCTGATGAGAATAGGGTTTAGTTACGTCTCCAAACAAGCCCTCTGCGAGCAGTATTGTTTTATACCGTAAATACCTTTGTACCTTGCAAAGAGCGTTGATTCCAAATGGCTTCTCAGCAAAGTGCCTTACTGTGCTTTCGTGTTAAGTAGCCAAGGCCTCTCTTCCTTTAAAAATCAAATATAGTGTATTGCCAGAAGCGTATATGAAATGTACATTTATAAAAACATAGTGGTGTTTCTGAGAAAACATTGGAAAGACACATTGATGAGACACATAAAAGGTGAATGCACACTTTGATCAGATGTGTTTACAACGTGGTTTATATCATGTGCAGAGTGAAGCAGAGGCCTGGGAACAGCAATCACTGGGAAATAATCCCCTGTGGCAGGAAGGCTCCGGCATGCAGACTGACACACAGGCATAACTTTGCGCCCTCTGAGCGCAGTGACTTTCTGCGGGAGCCCTGCATGCATCTTTAATGTCAGTTTTCTGAAGCGTGTATTACCATATCCCTGTGTGGCTTTGCAACGGCTTCTCTTTCTGTTGGGTTTTCCATGCTAAGGTGCTCGCCTACAAAAGTGGTGGTGATGGAGAGAGTTTTATGATCGTTTCAGCCCAGTCTGCACTGTGGCAGCACTGTGGGAGCTGGTTTATCTGGCCAGGGTTCATCTGTGTAATATACTCCGTGCAGGGCTCTGCCTGGGCTCCATGCACACAACAGGCGTGTGGCTGCACTGATGCGAGGCCAAGCATGAGCAACACCCTGCCAGAAGGCTTGTTGGCATGTACCCAGTGCTGCATTAACGTGTCCCACAGCTTTAGTCAGCATGAAAAGAGCTGCTGTATCCAAAAAATATACTACGGACAACCCGGGGCGTCCGTTTGGCTAGTGCTTTGTGCTACAGTACACGGCTACTCCTTGTACCCAGCCTGGTTCAGTTCAGCACTGCGCCTGCAGTCTACAGCATAGCCAAATATCTGGATAGTCTCAAAACAGGTATTTGAGTCAAAATAGTAGCTCGGTCAGTGAGAATGTCTTGGAAACAACCTCGGGGAAGAGATGGGAGGAGCAGGGCCTCCCAAAGCCAAATCCTCCACCAAAACATAACTGCTTGTGGTAATGATCAGCTGTTTCCAGGCCGGTCCAACCTGGCACTGAAGTCAATGAGTTGCATTATTTATTTTTACTGTCGCTAGACAAAAAGGTAGAAGTGGTGGGGTGCATGTACTTGGGCAGGAAGCCTTGCTTAATTTCTGACTGCATTGGATAAGGACAACTCTCCTCATTCTGCTCTCAGCATCATATGCTTTGTACCCAGTATGTCGAAGGGTAGTGGACAAGTGTGACATCCCCCCAGGTTCTCACAGTTTGGCCAAGCATCTGCAGAGCTTCACTCTCTCCTTCGCATCTCCCCTCTCCCCTTCATATTGATGTGATGTTCTCACTTGTGTCCAACTCCGTCCTCTGCACGGGACAGGGGCAGCTCTATAAAGGTGCTTTCTGGTGTCCCTGCTTTCCTTTTGCACAAGCAGATGTCAGGCTCTCTGTTCCTGGCATGAAAATGCCACGTGTTACCTTCAGGCAAACTTTGTGATATCAGATACACCAGCAGCTGTGCTTGGCAGTGGTGGGTTGGGACAGCCCTGCTGCCAGGTAGCCCTGGGTACAGCTGGTGCAGGGAGGTGCTACTCAGCGCCCTGCGATCTCATCCATCCTCATCCCAAATGCAGAGGGTGTGCAGAGGATGGTCTTCACCCCTTGAGGCCTCTGTGACTCCTGCTGATGTCCAGGGTGCATGAGGACAGGAAAGCAAAGCAAGGTGCCTGGCTGTTTATCTGTGTCTCCCATGAAAGTTGTGTTTAAAGGGATTGTTTTATAGTCCACTGTATATATTCTCCTGCAGTTACTGACCTTGCCCTTGCCTTTGCATTTATGAAAATATTTTAGGACATTGTATGTTGTCCTGGATGCTTGGAGTACAACTGGGCATCCCATGTGCAGAGATGGATCAGGCTTTCGTGCGTCCTTCAACTGCTAATCTGATTTTTTCAACAGCTGTGTAGGGCAACGATGGCTACTGAGTCCCTCTTCACAGATATGTCATTAGCAAAAGTTCAAATACAAAAGCAAAACCAAATCTACAATCACTTGAGATTTCTCAGACTTTCCAGTGGTGGTCTTCCTTCATTTACTGAAAAAGTATTATAATAACCATTCCAGCACTGTATATATTATGTATAGAAGACATCATTACTAAAAGTACTGTAGGTGAATTGTTCTGTCAAATTTATATCTTAAGAACATTTTTAGCTGTTTTCTACATCATAAGAACGGAGGTAACATGCTGAACCTGTATATAAACCTTTTGTACATTAAAAGTAATTTTTTTCATAATTCCTTGTGCCTGTTGTTAATGCTTTTTATTGGTAATGGTGGTTGGTCTTGGTTTGTCATTGCCACATCAACACAGTCGATTGGACTCTGGCGGTGCTTAGGAACAGCTGGTGAGGAGCTGGATGTGCAGTGGTCTTGCCTTGAAGAGCTTCCAGTCAATAATGGGTTGGAGGTGGCAGAAAGAGAGACAGTGAAGTCAGGGTGCTGCTGCAAGCACAGCCATGCTGCCCAGGTGGCTTTCATTAGCTCTTGGCAGAGCTGATTTGAAGGAGGAAAACAGTGCAGCAGGGACAGCACAGGAGAAGGGCTCAAAGCAAGGGCTGGAGAATTTGGCAACCAGAAGATTCATGGCAAAATGGCTTGTTGACCATCTTCATCAGTGTCCAAAAGGAGACACATCAGCAGAGCTGTGATGGGCCATAACACCAACTAGTTGAGTACTGAATTTGAAGAAAGGAGAAATTAATCTTTCCGCTATGTATGCGATGGGAAGCAATGATATGGTGAGCAACAGACACATCAGTCATGATCCAGTTAGAAGATGGTCCAGTCCATTGATGGGAAAGATTTCATTTGACTGCAGCAAGAGTTAGCTCAGCCACTCAAGAGACTGATTTTCAACTTGATTTCGTAGAGGTCGGTTGGTGTGGGCTGGGCTAGAGCTTTAAGGGAGGGTAGGGAAGCTGTTCGTAGATGATTCTTATGGGCACCATGATGAGTTTGGAATAAAATAAGCTATTGAGCAAAGCAATTGGCCAGTGAATCAGCCAAGGCACTTGGTGCAAATGAACCAGCAGTTTCATGCAGAAGCAACCAAAGGGAATGGCATCATTTTCCTCCATGCAGAATCCCTGCTGAGCTGACGGGTAGAATCAGGTAAGTTTGGGACAAATCCTCACCCTACTTATCTGGGTTCCTTCATAGTCCGTGGCAAGAGATTGGCACATCCCAAGACAGAATTAATCTTTGCTGGTTTAGATACATAGGATAGGTGGATTTTCATCTGGAATACATCTATCACTCTCCTCACTGATTACACAGAGACACCATGTAGCCAGCTTAGATTGGATACCTTCCCCAGTAGGGTGAAATGAATCCCATGCTCCTATGATTCTCTTGCACCGATCTAGTCACCCTCAGCACAGTCTGAGGTTGAGCCAGTGAACAAGATGTTGATTAATGCATTAATGATCCTGTTAGTCTGCAAATCCATTGGATAAATATCACACCCCTCTGTACTGTCCAAGAACTACAGAAATCACATTTTTAAAAATGCAGTAATATTATTAAAAGGAAATTGTTCAGAGCTTTTCTATTGACAAAAGGCTTTGGAGACTCAGATCAGCTCCTACTGCTTTTCTACTTCAAACACTTAAAGTGGGTTTCTAATCTAGATCAAATGCTGCTTTTAGCTGGGATTTCACTTTAGAGTTCGATCAGGGCACACCTCTGCCTGTATAAGAACATATTTATTACTTAAACTGGGCTAACATTTCCTAGGAGCCCACCCGAGGTCATGTACCAGCATGTGCATTTTTACTGCTTAGCCATCCTGGAATAAACAGGGATCGAAAGGCTCCGATTCTAAGCAGGTAATAACCCTTCTGCAACAAATGTTGTTTATAAGCCAGAGCTTGGAGTTTATACTACTGTGGCAGCTTCGTAATATTCAATTAACCTTCTTTTTAATCAATCGTATCCCTTAGGAAAATGAACCATCCTAACAGGGCTGATTCTGACCTCTTTGGTGACCGTTACCTCACTCCACACCCAAAACCAGTGGGGGCATAGGAGGAGTACCCACTTCGGGTAAAACCATCACAGCTCTTTAATATTGCACTAATATCTCAGGTTTTCCTGGAGGGGAGAAAAAGCCCATAAAAGCTACTGTTGCTGGATCTGATTGCACTTACTGAGTACAGAGTCATTCCAACGGCTCTTTATTGCAGTGGTCTCAGTAGGGATGACATAGGAGCTCTTGTTCTTTATGAGCTGTTGGATCTACTTGGAAGAGCATACGTGTTGTAAATAAATGGTGTGTTTTATATTATTGGAAGGACAATTTATGACCTACCAAGGCCTCTTGCAGACAGCTATTTAACTTGTAAGTAAAATGACCTAACACTTAAGAAATTTAGAAGCTACAAAACAACCTATGTTGTGGCCAATATACTTATTTCTCCTTGATTTATGCTTCATGTAAAACTTGAAATGGCTATATTAAATATGTTTGCTGTAAAAATAAAAATAAAATTTAAAATAAAGAACAAACTGATGCTTTCACACATGCTGAAGGTTCGTGACTACTGTAGCTTCCTCCAATTGCACTAACACCTCTAATTCATTACACGGGTCCCTTCTCCTCCCTGTTTCCATTTTGCCCACCCTGGCCATGTAGGGGGCACGGTGGCCTGCCTGCTGTCCACTTTGAAAGAGCTGCTGCACTCAAATACAGTGCACTTGCTGGAAATGTCTCTCTGAGTATCAATGGACTACTGAACAGCCAACTCCGTGGCTGATATGTCTGTCCATCAGAGGCTATTTTGCCATCACACATTTACCATCATGTGTAGGGTGGTGTGAGCAAGAAGCAGCAGGCATGACAACAGACGCAAAAAGGCAGCTTCTGCACCATGAAACAGGGCATAGGGCTACATAAATCTTTGGTCCAGGTTGCTCTGGCTAATCTTATTATTAAGTACAGCCCAGGCTAGTCTCCATAAAGGATGTTTAAGGAAGGACTCAAAGCAGAAGTTTGGTCTGATGTTCTGAATGCCTTTTAAAGGAGTCTCTTTCCCTTTCCCCTTTCTCTCTCTTTCTCCCTTTCTCTCTCCAGTCACTATACAGAAAATCTACAGATAAAGACAGCCTTCAAAAATGCCCCCTCTCTCCCTGCCTTTTCTGTTCCTCTTTGGGAAGGACCCCAGACTGCTCAGCCCATACAAACATCCCCTCTGCCAGGGTTTGAGAGACAGACAGTTGCATTTTTTGACTCAGGAGCATGAGGAACAGCTTTCCTGACACCTGCAGAGGGAATCATGCAGAAGAAGAGCACACATTTCACAGCCGGATGTTGGCCAAAGCACCAAAGTTCATGCTACAGTGCGGTACTGGTGGTTAAAATAGATCAAATGAAATGAGGAGAGCAGCAGGAAAGGAAGCGACATTCTGGTCAAAGCAGGGCTAATTTTCTTCATGGCATTGTGTCTCCCAGTGTGTCTCCCACCTGCAAAATTTCAGGGGCCGTGAGGAGTTACTGGCCACAACAAAAGCAAAACAAAGAAGGGATGCTTATGTAGGTATGAGAGAGATCTATTTTTGAAGAGTTTAGATCTGTAGAACTTCTCATAAAGGGCTTTTGGGAACAAAAGCACCATTTTTAATTCTGTTACCTCTTTTGCCCACTGCTCGTTGCATGCCAGAATCAGCCAACACCTGAAAAGGTGGTGTGTCCAGTGGCACAGCAGCCGTACAGTGCTTGGAGGGCTTCAGCCACCTGCTTGGGTGGAAACGACCGCAGCAGTGACAGTGACCAAGGAACACAGCTGGGACTGATTCGCAGCAGGCTTGGAAAGGCGAAGCAGCCCGGGGCCTGGAGTCTGTAGGTGGGCTGCCCCACCTTTTGGCAACATCAGCATCCTGCCCTTGGCTGCAGACCTCAGAGCAAAGGCGCTCCCAGCCTCTGCGGCTCAGCCAAGCTGCAGGAAACAAATGTGCTTCTCCCTTTCTGCCTACTGTTATTGTACAGCAAGAACCCAGTAATCTCCAGGTGGCTTTATTGGCCCCATTTCCCAGCTGGCAAAGCAGCCCTCTGAGAAGGCATCTGCCTGCTGCGCTTACCCACCTGACTGGCATTTGAGCAAAGTGTCTCAACTGACTGAAAAGTGATGTATTAATTTTTTTTTTTTTTCTTTTTGAGCAAAATGTCTCGGTGCGAATCATTTAACCTCTGTGTCACTCATCAATAATGACGATAAGTGAAATTCGATAGCGCTACATGAAATGCACAGAGGATTAAACATCACTCCAGGCACACTGAAAGTGGGCGGCTTTACCGTATCTGGGAGATCTTAAGGAGGGGTGAGAAAACAGGTTTTGCGCTGCAGTCCAAGAGGCTGCACCCCTGTAACACCAGCACTGACAGAGGAGGGTGCTCCAAATGGTGATCCTAATCGCTTCCTGCAGGCCAGTGAACTTCCCTCGTTAGCAGCCATCCAAGAACTGAACAGGTCTCACCTTGCTTGAGGAGCTCTCAGGAAACGAGCGCTTGTCTTAGCAATGTCAGGAGATTTGTCAGTGAATATGAAAAATGTTTTCAGGGAATAGAAACTGGGGCTGAGCCAGGTGAAGGCTTCTACTTAATTGAAAAAAAAAAAAAAAATCCCAGCATTTCCATCACTAACTGGAAGTAAGTGGGAGCATTTTGAACAGATCAGCAGTGGTCTAGGTGTTGAAAACACCAATGGCACCAAAGTAGTTGAGAAGGCTTTTCTTGGAGACCAGAGCCAGCTTTTGGGCCACTGAACACTTCTCAAAAATGGCCTGTTATTTCCCAAATTAGAAGGGAAATTTAAAATCTGATCCCATTCAAAAAGCTGTCCCAAAATTTAACACATACTAATAGTGCACCAAGTTTAGCCTAAAAGCCTTCCAAATCTAAGCCTTGAATTTAGAAGAGCGTGGGGCTGAGACATGACTTCCCAAGTAGTCCTGTAAAAGTGACAGCAAAAGGATTTTCAGCTAAAATATTATCAGTACACTTTTTCATTAATGCTTTAACTGTCATTTACATTTAAAAAAAAATATTTAGTATGCAGAGAGCTGGGCTGGCTTCATCATGGGTGAATCAGTACCAGAAAAAGTCATGTCTCCAAGGGGCTCACAAGAACCTGCTTTCCACCCCTATCTTCCTATGAAGTTCTTCCACTTGTGAGAAGTTGGGATTGAGCAGGTCTCACAAAAGACGAAGGTGTAAAATAAAGTCAGGGGCTGATGGCCTTTTAGATTAGCATAATCTCTCCTTATAACAGGAAAATCCACATTGTTAGTGTTGAAAATTATCCCGACTAACACACAAAGGATTGTACTGTGTTGCAATTGGATTGGATAAGGTAAAACATCTTTCCCAGCCCTCGTTTCAGTGCTGACACAAGGTGCTTCAGGCAAAGCACTGGTCCACAGATGTTTCAGCAGATTCAGCAGGGCTCAGAAATGGTTCATTTGGGAACACAACTGGTGAACAAAGGGCGTCTTTTCTCCCTTCAGAATAAATCTCATAGATTGGGGGGGGGAGGGGGCAGGTTTATTTATTTTAAGATATTTCAAACACCTTTACTACTACTAGAAAAAGAGATTGCTGTTTCTTGAATAAAAATAACTGCAGAACCATCAGGGGGCTGCAGTTGTAAACTTGCTCTTGTGTGCATGCATCAGTGCTCTCTATAAGATTCAATGAAAACGACTCAAATTAGAAAACAAAAATCCTCAAATGAACCAAACTGGGTATCATGCCAAAAAACAAAGAAGGTTCTCCTCTAGCATGAATAGCACAAGTGAGGCATCATAATTTGTCTTGTTAGCTACATTACCATAGGGCCTTCCTATCACATGTGAGGACCCAAGGAGAGTGCTTTGGCTGTGTTAAGAACGGGAAAATAGGTGAAATGTCGAAAGCCCATATTTTAACACTGTTACGAAGGAGGAAGGTAAGTACAAGGACGGGGGTAGAGGTCCAACTGCTGAGACACTCTGCCAATGGGACCATTACCCTGAGGTCCTCACTCCCTTGGCAAGCAGTCATCCCTTCCCATCTTCTCCAGGGTGGACAGTGGCAGGTCAATCTGCTCCTGCACTTTGTAGCTACCTTTCTTCTGACAAGGGCTGCTGCTCGCTCTCCCTGTATCTTTCATGCTCTGCTCCTCATGCTGCTGCAACCCTTCAATCTGAAAAAACTTCTCTCCTGTCAGCAAAACCATACCCTCTCCAGGGGTTTTGTGACCACACTGCGTCAGCTAGGAGCATTTCTTACATCCAGCCCACACAACTAAGCCAGAAAAGGTCTTGACGCCAGGCCTGACCTGTATGTTTCTTTTGGTGCTGGTTGTTTGTTTTTTCTTAAGACACCAAATTGTGAGCCTACCGTTGCTCACAGCTAAAGAAAGCAGAGAGACGGCACTCATGGGCAAAACTAGTCTAAAGGCTGAAACCTTGGCCGAGAAATATCTTGCTGACCTCAAGGATTTACCCAGTCCTCAGAGGGATTTTTGCTGGAGGCAGATGAATGTAGCAGCTTAGTAGAGCCGCAAGATGAGGCTGTGTTGTGCTTTACCTAGGTGTGGCCAGCAGTATAAGAACCAAAATGCTCCTGTAGAAAAGCAGCAGGGATGGCAAATGCGTGGAGATGCTGGTCCAGTGTTGTGAGCGGAGACCAAAACATGGGCCCCCTCTGGTCACAATTGCCCCACATTCCCAGGGCTTCGGAGTGTTTCCTCTGGGCAGGGCATACCACTTTTTAAAGGAAACTTGCCCTGGACCAGTGCCACTGCCAGTGGCACAGGCTGTGCTCACTGTCCCAGTGGGGCGGTCTCTGTCAATATTTGCAACTCTCAGCTGCAAGGCAGGAAGGAGGCTGCTTGTTGTGGGACAGTGCTGAAAGATGTGGGGCTGATCTGATCAAAGCGACGTGAGCATGCTGGTCTCTTTTGCATTTTCTCTAATGCTCAGGCCTGAAAACTTGCTGTTGCAAATGACCTGTTTTCTTCTATAAGCTGCCTTATTTCCACTTTCGTCTCATAGAGCAACCTGCTGCTTCACTGAAGAGTGGGTTGGGGTTTCTTGAGTTTTCCTGTTGTATCTTAGGGTTGTGGGTTTTTTACAAAATAGAGCAAAATATTGCTTTCCTTTCAGCTACAAGGGAAATAGCCTTTATCCAAGCTGGTCAACCAGCAATGGGAAAAGCCCAAACCAACTTAGTTTTTAGGTTCAGGGCACCAACAACATCAGTCAGAGGTGCCTTCAGTGGAGAAGTCAGAGCTTTCCTTCCATCTGTGCAGACTGAGGAAATCCATCTATACAGCTCAGGACATGACATTTCTGTGAAGAACAATGTGGCATCTACTGAGAAAAGTCTTATTCTTTCACTGAAAGTCATGGTGGGAGAAACAATCGTGAGCATCAAATGAAGCATGGCAGAAAGTAGACAAAGAAGCAGGAGTAGGTCTGAGTTTAGTGCCTCAGAAATGGCAAGCCATATCACCCAGGTAGATGGAAAACTGGAAGACCACTGAGACATACAGCACAATACATGATAGCAAGCTCCAACCACCTGCAGCCTTCACAGTGTGCTCAAGGTGACATACAATGAAGGACGGCTCGGTATGCGCTCTGTGTGTCAGGAAGCAGAAGATGGAGCAAGTCAGGGTATAACCCAGTTATGGCAGATATCTAAAAAGACCATATGAAAATATTGGCGGCACAATGACTGTCTGGATAGGGTTTTCTGGCAGTCATGCGAGCTTCTTTTTTTGTTTTGCAATGTACAGGATGAGACAATGCTGGTACCATCATTGCTTCAACCAAGAGGGAAATATCTAATTTAAAAGTTTATTTTAATGAAGTCACAATAAGCCCTCCAGCTGGAAAGGTTATTTATTAACCTCTTATTTACAAATTGAGCCCTGATTTGAAAATTAAGGCATTGTAATTTAATATTAACCCACATGTCAGAAAATAATGAGACAAACTACAGGGAAAATTGCATTCCATATTGCAAAAGACCCATTTTATTTATAATGACCAGGATTACAAGTCATGCCAACATTGATGGATCATACTTTAAAAATCTTGATAGCTCATTCATTTCTATAATTATATTTATTACAAATTAAATAAGTTGCGGACACCCTTGATATACAAAGAGACAAAATTAATTTGTGAATCAGTATTAATCTGTCATCAAACTAAATGAACTCTCTTTCTGGCAGTCTACTGAATGTAATGTACTGTACCAGGCTTTCCGTGATCCTCAGGACATGAAAGCAGTGGAAGTTCCAGTCCAAGCTGTTGAAGGAACATCTCTTCTCTTGGATATATGTCATTTCTCGGTATGGCTTTTAAAATCAAGAGATGAGATCACAATAGAAAACTTCCTTTGCCAATTTCTGTCAATCAGAACAAATTCTAGCATTCTCCTGAACCTTGGTGCACGGGCTCTGTGTCCAGGTGCCTCAATGCAGTCGATTGGTAGAGCTCCACAGACCTCAATGCAACCAAGCCCTGCAGCCTGGCCATCCCTCAGCCAGCAAACTAACCCAGCAGTCGTAGCTGCTATATGCCACCACCCTGTTCTGTAGCAAAATGCAGCGTGCAGCGTTTTAGCACTTTTCCCGTGACCCCAATACCTAGATCACACTGTGGAAGCTGAAAAGACTTGTACGCTACTGCTGCCCTTTCCTGACAATGCAGGTCCTGAGTCCTTGGGGCAAAGCCCTCCTGTGCACTGTGGCAGCAGTAAGCGACATCAGCCCGAGCAGTATGCATGATGCTTGCTCTCCTCGGCCAAGGTAGAAACGAAGACAGCTGTTTGGATGTTCCTGGCTGCGATTACAGACCCTAATGCTGAACAACTGCCACTGCGGTTAGCCGAAATGTGTGCCCATCTGCTTTGGGGGTTTGTGCCTGTAGACAAGCAGTTCTGCCAGCTTCAGGCGGACTCAGACTTTCTTCCAAATTAGTAAAT
>VZSZ01003514.1:52443-81933 GCA_013398815.1 Ibidorhyncha struthersii
TCCAGAAGGTTGGACCCCATACAAAACTGGCCAATACACACTGAAGAAGTCCCCTGCTATAGTCTGCTGATCTCTCCATGCCATTTAGCAGCTAGGATCAACTAATAAAGTGCAAGATGTAGAAATGTCATTTAGTTACCTACCCGTAACTAAATAACTTTGTAATGAATGAAAGGCCATTTCGAGCTGATGCCTTAAAGACTAACTTCATCTAACATCAAGAAAGAAATATGACTCGAACAGAGACAGCCCACATATGGCATTAACAAACCTTCTTTGTGTTTCTGTAGGGAAGACTGACACCAAGTGAGTTGTGCGCTTGCATCATCTTCACTTTATTTTGCTTTCATGCTGATGACTCCACCGCAAAATATTCTTACAGCTTTAGGCCTCCTTGCAGGGAGGTGGTGGGCCCCTTCTCTAGGAAACTGAGACATGGAACGGTGTTTCTGAGCTAAAAAATTTGTCTTAGGTTAACTTCAATTATAGGACAAGAACAGTACCTGGTTTTGTAATATAACAGTAATTAATTCTGACTGTTCATAAAGGAAAACTCAGTATTGCCAGAAGAAATGATTTACACATCTTTATATGACAGTGTTTTTCCATTCACCTTTTTTGGAGCGTTTCCTTCAAAAGACGTTAAGCCCATACATTACTATTTAAAAAGTCTAATTCAACCCAGGCAATAATGATCCATAAATATTCATGATTTTGTTTTAACATTAAAATAACATCTGTTTCAAAACATCTGCAATCTGTTTTCAATGCTTCGGTAACATTTAAATTAACTGTAACTAATACAATAAACCACTATTAGGGATAATGATAATGAAAGATGCCCTATTAAGAGACACGAACAACATGGAATTGAATGAAAAACAAAATAGGGGGTGGAGGGGACGAACCCAACTGTCAGATACCAAAGCTCCTTGGAACTTAAATCCACCATTGTGGGAGAGTTTCCTCTGTGCAGGACTATTGTTTAACGCTCTCAGCTGCTGCGTCTCAGCTCCGCTTGGGTCTTGTTCAAATTTCCACTGCAAGAGCAGTAATTTATGGCACAGGCGGTGTGACTACTTTTAATGCGGGGCGGGAAGGCTCGTGCTCTCCAGCTGAAGGGGCCCGTAAAGTATTTCTGAGCTGGAAAAGCAAGCCACAGCCTGCGCAGGGTTCTCCCAAGCCAGATGTGCTTAACGAGCCCGTTACCTTCCCTGCCGGCCCGCCAAACATCCCCAGCGAGCAGCGATGCCCTGTGGCGGTGGCCGCGCTCATGGGCACTGCTGTGCTCTGGGGCATTGAGTTAACCAAAATGATGAACTTCCCCCCCAAAAAAGGGCTATTGTTTTCTGCTGTGATTTCTCCTCTTTTTTTTTTTTTCCCGGCTGGGAGAGATGACATCATGCACACCTGCATATCGTTGCAAGGGGAAGGTGAAGGTCGGGCACATTTCGGTGCCGAGGAAGGTTCCCATCCTCTGCTGATGGCTGCCAGTGGGCTGACACTTGGCACCCACCTCCCTGAGACCCATATGCACCTCGCGCCCACGGCTGGAAAGTTTTGCTTTCACGGAAAGGCTTAGTGGGTCAGAGCATCAATCATAAATCAATTTGTTTAAAAATTATATTTAGGGGTTTTTGTGGTTTGTTTGTTTTTTTTTTTTTTAAGCCAGCCCCCCCTCTTTGCTTCTCTCACTCCCCAACAAAAATCCAGGAGGCGGTTTTAATCTCCTGGCTTGAATGTAAAGGGCTGGAGCAGCAAAAAGCAAGGATTACAGCAGCTGGGTTTTCTCTTATCTAATGATTTCTTTAAAAGCAAAATTCTATGTTAAAATACATTTTTTCAGTCAAAACAAAGCCAGGACTTGCCCCACATCTTTGTAACATCAACGCAGTAAGAGCAGCTGTTTACACTGCCTTTTTACCCCCAAATCGTCAGGCAATCTAAAAAGACCATTGCATAGGTACAAATAGCTCCAGGAACTATGGCCACTGATGTGGTGATTCATCCTCCTCGGTCTGAGCACTGCACCCCTGGCACGAACCCTGTGCCCTGGCTGTGCTCCCAGCCCCTGGCACTGGGCTGGACCAGGTCCTGGCAGGCCACCACGGAGCCGTGCCTCCATGCCTTTCCAGCAGTGACAGGAGCATGTGGAAAGCAGAGCATAAATCCAAACCATTTAAAGTGTGATTAAGACTTCCCCTGATTACTGCTCTGCATGATATTGAATGCTTCGGCCGTCGGTGATTTATTGAAGTAATATATAATATGCTGCATTCAGTTAACGGTCCCCATCAAGCACAATCTAGCTGAATAAAAAAAAAAATAAAAAGAGAGACAGAGAGAGCACTCTAAGAGGAAATCTCCCTGGAGTTAAGGGAAATTGAAATATGCGCATGGTAATCTGTGTCCAAAGCTTTTAGCGCTTCAAAAACTGCCAGTTGCTAATACCACTGGCTAAAATCGACATTGCTTCCATGGCTAATGGTCCCGATGCCATCCTCACCCACTCCTTCCCTCCACCACTGACAACTGGCTCCTTCACCTGGGCTACTTTGAGGCAGACACTTGGCTTTTGGGTTTCTTTCCAGTTTTATTCCAGAGTGAAGTTTCAGTTTCAGATTCTTTGGCAAAGGGGAGGCTGCGCCACAGTGTTTTATGCATCATCACCAGCACCAATCCAGAGCAGAAGAGGTGAAACTTGTGGAAACTATAACCTAAAAGTGAATAAACTGGGGCTGATGTTAAAAAAAAAAAGGAGAAAATAGCAATATAATCACTCAGTATAGTTCCAGTGCTTTTAATGCTTTAGTTTTAATAGAAGAAGTAGCTGTTAGTTATGCAGGCGAGAGGTTTATTTATTTTCATATATGATATTTGATGTATTATCACTCCTTTAGGATCTGATTCAATGAGATACCTCCACAGTGGGCTAATTTTAAGGCATCATCTTCAATTAACACTGATCTCAATCACAAGCCTTCCAAAATAAGGCGGCTGTCTTAGAAATTATAAGACTATAAATCAAATGTTTTATTTGACATTTGCTTTTAAGGATCCATGCCTCCAAGTTGCTGGGTATTTTTTTCCCCTGAAGGCATAAGTATTGAAAGATCTTTTTAAAACCAGTAACAATGAAAGCAGATACTCTCACACAAGCACCTCTACTTGGGCTTTCACAAAACCCAGATGTGAAGTCCAGAAACCACCAGTGTTTTCAGTCCAGTACTTAAACTCCTCCAGCTCACCAAAAACAGCACCTGAAAACACACATGGGTTTTGGTTTCATTTCCTCGGTTTCTAAAACCAGTGAAACTAGACCCAATACCAAACCTGATACTGATGAGAAGGACTTTTCTCCAGCTCTGACGCTCTTGCATGGAAGTTGAAGCGTTGTTTCTCTGCACCACAGCAGGTAGTTGACACAGTCTGTGTGTGATGGCCATGGGTGCCTATGTGCATTTCTCTCCCAGCAAACATGCAGGGCAGCAAAAAAAGGGAATGTTCTTGGCCTTGCCCTGGCTCAACTGGCAAAGAGCAAGACTTCCACTCATGTCCTTAGTTATTCATCCTTCTGGATTCCAGGGAGACGTCCTCCGTGCTGACTGCAAGGACACACAGCTCCCAGAACAGAGTCCCTGCTGTCAACTGAGACCCCAAACATGCCGCCACCAGCTGAGTTGCAAGAAAACTCCTATTCACCCCCACAGCCCAGGGATGCAGGCTTGGTCCGGCTGCGGGATTGTACATGCATATTTGCATGGGCGTTGGCACTCTTGCTGAGCTCATGGAGATGCAGAGTTCGGCTGCTGAGCTCTAACATATCTAAAATACACACTGACAAACAGATTTTTTTTTTTTTTTTAACCTGCAATTAATGTGGGTGCATTTTAATGGGAGCAGCAAAAGCACAGCCCTGACCTGAGGGTAGGCGCGTGCCAACTGTCAAGGTCTTGCTGCAAGGTCCAGGAGCCTTAGACCTTCTCTGGAAAATGTCTGTAAGAATATTTTAGCCTGGGCATCATATTTTCCCTTAATCTCACTCTCAGAAATGACGGCATAGGTTTAGCTGAAACTTTCCAAATCAAATTCAGCCCAAGGCATGGACCGTTAAAAGTCTGGCAAAGTTGTAGACTGCTGAGTCTTCAAACGGGAAGGCTCAGGCAGCCTCGCAGAGAGGTGGAAGTCCCAGCTCTGCCAACAAGCTGTGACAACACGCACCTCCTGAAACCCAGAGAAGCATCACCAGCCCGGACATTACGAACCTCAGTATTGCAGCAGCAAAACTATTGCTATTTCTCAGCCCAATAAAGCAAAAAATGTGTGTGCAATAAATTGCCTTTTTTTGTTGTTTTTTCGCAGTTTGATTATCCGTCATGATAAGACATTACTTAAAGCAGTGGTGACACTGTCTAATCATTCTTGTGAAATATAGACTTCTCTCTCCACTTCAGACAGAGCCGACATTAATACACATTTATGCAAAGCAGAGCTGGAGCTGTCAGGGGCTAATCTTTACAAGTATGATAAATGATGTTTATTTTCAGTGATGGAACGAAACACCCGGGCTGACAATAATTGTAATAAAAAGGACAGATCAACTTCTATAAAGTGATTGAATTACCAGTCTATTGCATTAATGCCTGATCTTGGCTCTGTCATAAACCTGCTTTAGGTTACCAACGACTGCGCATTAGGAAACATCCACCTTCAAATAGACACCCTGCCCTTGACCTGTGGGAATGCAGGGGAGTCACTGCTGGATGCAGGTTTTTGGCCACTCTTACTTTTGTTTTTTTACAGTAAAGTGACGTTTCCTCTTCTCAGGCCGACAAAGCAGCATCCTGTGTCTCCTGAGCCTCGCAGAAAAGTTGCAAAAGCTCAGTAGCTGCATGTGCCTCCTCCACGCACACACGATGCCCGAACTCCTGTCCACAGGGATGTCACTACTGAATTTGCTGCTCGTGCTTGCAACGCAGGTCAGATTCACCAACATCCACAAGGACCAGCACAAGGACCATGGCTCACCAAAGCCCCCTTGAAGCAAACAATGGAAAGAGGTTAACCTTTCCCATGTACCCAGGCAAACGGCAGTGCCCTGCACTGGACAGGGCATGATGCAGCCCAGAGCTGTGGAGAAAAAGAGGAGAGGTGTGTCAGACCAATGGTTCAAACGCCCACGTCCCTTGTGCGTTCCCCTCAGCCCAGACATGAGAGGGGGACACCCTCCACATCTCCAGCAAAGACAAATGTTCAAGAGGCAGCCTTGGAGGACAGACCTCTCTTCACCCTGGTCTTTAGTTTCACAGAGAAGGATATTTTGATAAAATGTGGGCTCCAGAGCACCCATATGTCTTAGCTTTACCTGTTGGTTTTGTGAAGTGGGTGCTACCACTTTCTGTGATTGCCCTGCCTGTGACATGAAGGGAAAAAAAGGGCACTTGAAGCTCTCGCAGGGCATCCCAGTGTGTGGGGGTGCTCACAGGTAGCACGGAGACACACATTTCAAGAAAACCCAGCTAAGAGTGAGGCTTTTGCAGTTTTCCCAGGCTGCAGAGTGATTTACTCCATATTCAGGACTCAGCTGCAGCCCATCGAACAGTGGGCTACACTAGGAGATGTTGGGCTGCCTGCCCTGGTCTACAGCTCACCTTAGCATCCGTGGTATGACCAAAAATTCTCATAAATGACTGGGTCAACTGATTGCTTTGTAAGTAGTTCTGTCAGAGAAAGTAAAAACATTTTCAATTTTCAAAACGGGGCAGATGTGGGGAAAAGAAGGAAAGACAGAAGAGTGTGCAGTTATATTTGTGTATGTTTATACACCTGTTCGTGCATCCATTGTTCTGTATTTCCCTCCAACTAGGAATTCTGACAAGCCTAAAACTGAATAGGAAAGATAAAAATGGGGTTCACCAACAATCTCTCACAAAACAGTATTCTGGAAACACTTTCCTTCAGGTCAATTGAAACACTTGTTTACATTTTTCTGTTATTTCTTTTATAGGCTTTCCATTCCATTATGTTTATTTTTAGTGTATATTTCATATTTTGAGTATTCCATATTTCTATTCCAGTCCAGATTTGTGGAGTATTATTCTGTTTCATAATTCATTTTGCATTATTTCATGTAAGAATTTGTACTGTGGTATACATTAACACACAGTGGTGCCAAACAGAAGTCATTTCAGACTGAAAACGTGAAATGTCCCATTCTGACAGCTGACTGCTGATGGCTGTGAGTTTACTGAAATGAGTTATTCTGATTTTTTTCCCCCTAAACTTAAGTTTGTCCGAATTGACACAATCCCATGGGATAGTTCAATTTTGGCAGAGCAGCATTTTCTGACAGCAGACATTAAGCAGGAAATCTTCAACACTTCTCAGTCACGTGCATTTGTCTGCATATGAGTGTGTGTGTGTGGTGCCACAGGGCAGGATCCCACAGGGACTGGGATCTGATGACCATTGCACAGGCAGGCCAGCAGGAGCTCTGATTGCAGCCCAGATGATGGTTTCCAACAGCCCTGGCTCCTGCCCAGTTGATGCCGGAAGGGTGATCGTACTCCTGAAGCTCCTAACAGAGATGAACATGATTGATCAAGTGATACAAGGCAAGTAAATACAGTTGATCTAGAGAGTTGGCTGGCTTAATGGAAGAGCATCCTCAGCATCAACTACTTCATGAAATAAACCTTATTTCTGCTGGATCTGTCTGTTCCCTGCCTTGCTGTCACAAGCTTTCATCCTCCACAGACCTGCCTGCAGTCAGACCAACCTGCAGTGTGGCTCCTGTGTGCAGACCTGGGACCATCTGGTGTGAAGCCAACCGACGTGGCAGATTCCTGGGATGGTCCTCCAGAGGGCATGGGGAGAGAGGAGAAAGATGGGCAGCTGGACCTGCTCATTCAGCTGGAGCTGAGCAGGGGAGCTCAAGGTTGAAGGACGTTCTGACTGATGGATCAGGGAAGAGAGGTACGTGAGTGCAAGTATCCCCTGTCCTACTACCACAAGGGGTGATGAAAACTGCTACCCCCCCAACCCCTTTCTCTCCCTCCCATTTCCTACTCTGAGCACTGAGGTTTTCTAAATACTCCGCTGCTTATTAAAAGGGGGATAGGTGTGTAGGATGTGTGTCTCATAAAAAGGGCAGAAACCTCTAAATTACATCATACCCCAATTTTACATGTCACGTAACGCTATATATTCTCCAGGGTAAACTACTGTCAGGGTGAAAATCAACCTCATTGGCAGCTAAAGATTTTTTTTCCCCAGACGGCATTGAGAAAAGGTCCAGCACAAACTCCTGATCATCCAGCGTTGCCTGTGTCTACACTTTGACGGCAGCCGCACTTGAGGGCTGAGTCAGAACAGCTATAGCTTCTTCTGTCACATCTCATGCATCAAAGAGACAAGCAGGGTCCCATTGTCCTATCATCCAATAATGGTAGCAAGACACCAGCACCCTCAAAGCATTGCCAACCCCAAACATGCCGGACTGTTATGCCAGGCATGCAAAGTGCAGGTGTTTAGCTAAAAGAAAGAGCGAAGAAAAAAAAAAAAAAGATTGTCTCTTCTCTTTGCTGTGGGAGGGCTGTCACCAGCATAGCTGCATTTCTCTGCCCTGCTAACAGGCTGCTGGGATGCAAAATACACGTGAAGTGGCAAGAAAACATGTGGTATTTTCAGAGAAAATGCTTGGCTTGTTTTCTTTGGGTACCAAAGCAGCCAGCCTGCATCCCGGTAATGCTCTGGGCAAGGTGAGGGATGGGGCCAGTGTTACAAGCTTCACTGGCACTTCCCAGGAGGAGGGCAGGGAAGCCTGAATACTTTTAATTTTTAAAATCACTTGTTTCCTGCCATACCAGTCAGCTTCTTACTTTTTTCTATTTTGTTTATATCAATCAACCTGTCATAAGCAAAACTAGAAGCACCTCCTTGCATGGCGAAGGCAAAGACATCCCTCTCACCCAGACATGTACAGAGAGAAGAACAGAGCAAAAATCCAAGTAAAGCCTTTGGGTTGGGGGGGAGATGCCCGGGATGAACTGGGGATGATGTGGGGATGAGCTGGGGGCTGCGACATGCAACACGGGCAGTGTCTGGCCTCAGTGTGGAGCAGTGATTGCCACCACCATCTTGGGGACACTGATCTCCAAAGTACACGTCTCTAAACAGGTGGCAATCCCGAACAAAGCCTCCATGGGGTGGTGGCCTCCCGGAATGAGCCACTACCAGGAGGTGCTCAAAGGGCGATGGGGAGCAGGATGACCACCAGCAGGAAGAGGTAATGTGATAGCAGAAGCTGTTGGTCTGGTCCTCTAAAACCACAGTATTAAATCCCCAAACACAGAGGTGACCCCAGGTGTTGGTGAAATGGTTTGTGGCTCCCAGCTCCTGCTTTGACCACTGCAGCAGGAGCTACTGCTCTCGCAGCTCTGCCCAAAACAGCCTGACCCACTCAGGCTCAGTATGTTACTGGTCTGAACAGACTTGTGTGGGTTTTGCCTGGAGGGAAGGAGGGGACACTCGAATAACCTGCTCCCCCAGCAGTGATGCAACGACCCTGGATAATGGAAAAGCAGGAGGAGGCAGAGCATGGAGACCTCATTCACTGGCACAGACCACAACCAGGGTGTCACCGCAGCAGAGCAGCACTGTGAGGCCAGGGCAGAGCAAGGGCAGCGTGTCTGGTATTACACAGTGGAGGGGTCACACAAGGGCTTTTGCTGGGACTGCCAGAATGGAGAAAGAGGTTTCTGATGCTTGAGAGCGTCAAAAGGCAGCACCATGATAAAAATTGTGCAACAGCAGGAACATTTCTTTAATAAGTCTCCAGACAGATAAATCACAGTCTAAGGAGAGATTGCGGTGCTATTTATTAGTCATTTGTGCATGATTTGCTCACACCATTGGTAGTGGAATTTCTTTTTCGGGTATTTAATTTTCATCAGAAATGATTTGTGTGCGGCACAGCAGTTCGTACCGACACCACCGCCCTGCAGTGCACAGGCACCTGTAACCAACCACCAGGCTCCAGCCTTGAAGAAAAATGCTGACAGTGACCTCCTAAAGGAGATGCCCCAGTGGTTAAAGGCATCAGCTTTCACATGTATCATCTTTCTTATTTTTCAGCACTCTTAGGTTTCCTTGCATGGCTGAGCAATACCCACCAGGTAGCACATGGTCCTTTAAGTTGGATTCCTTGCTTCAAGCCATTTTCACATCCCAGCTTCACACGGGGAAAAAACAGGCTGGGTAGTAATAGGTGTCAAGGCACAGAATGAGGGAGTTAAAAGGCTGATGTAAGGGAAAACAAACAGAAATCATTAAACACACACAAATTACTTTTTAGAAGACTGAGTTAAATGCCACCCCAATTTGTACCTGCTGTCAATCCAAGGGGTTAAAATAAACCTGAATTTCCCCCCTGTATGTAACATCCTGCAATACAACAATGCTAGAACTAAAGTGACATTACAAAAGCTCTACAGCAATTACTGCTGTACAGGTGAGATCTCACTATTTGATGCTTCTGCAAAATAAACACTGACAGCTTTTGGAGAATTAATTAGCTGTTTTTTCAGAGATCTTCATAGTGGGACCTAACAGCTGGTTTGACTGCATATTCATTCCTGGGCAATGTTTATGTTTCCACTAGCAAGAGGTAGCAAAGCAAGATCTTGCATGGTAGCCAGAAGCTTTCAAGCTCTCCTGGACTAGCAACAGCAAAAGCTACCTACCTGGAATAGTTTAACGTACCAGTTAAAAATCATCCACATCTCCTGTTCTACTGATAGTTCAAGACACATTCACTTCTTTACTCAAAGCCCCACTTACCAGAACAAGCTGTAACCCCAAGAGTTTGGGCTTTGGAAGCTATTATCTGAGAAGCATAAGGAACCCCACACTAGGACTCTACCATTGTGTAAAATCCATTTTTAATCTTATTCAGGTATACAGAGAAATTCAGTCCCTAGTCTACTCCCTGCCCAAGTCCTTGAACTTGCAAGAAACACTAGCAGATGTTCGTTAGTGTCTTGGCAAGTAGAGAACTAGCCTCACTTGTTGACTCTGTATGTGATGAATAAACGTTGGGAAGTTTCTGCTGGAGAATAGAACTTTTGGGCTGAGGCCAACTGGACGCACTCAAAAAAAGTGTGTGAGGGGCAGGGGAAGTTATGGCCAGCAGTTCTGCTTTGTTGCTCCTATTATTATTAATTTTAATTAGAAACATGATCTGCCAAAAACCTGAGGGTATTTACCCCCTACATAAACAAATATTTGGGTGAGATTAATGATTTTTTGAGGTTTAGTAAAGATTCGGCTGCTCATGGCTATGAGTATGATGCCCTCCTGCTCCCTGGCATCGTAAGAACCAGGATGTCACAGACCAACAGGCAAGAAGAGCAGAGCTGACACAGGAGCACTGCAAGTGCCAAGATCACTTGAAGTCACAACATGCCTCCCAAACTCATCTTCAGGCTTACACTTATCTGGCAAGCTCAGGAGGTTTTCCTTCCCTGCAAATACCCCTCCAGAACCTGAGTCCACCACCAACCACTCCAAAATCCAGCAAAAATCTCCTACCCCGTGGGTACCTGTCACTCACACCAACTAACCTCTTTCAGAAGGAAAGAGGTACTTCCCTCAGCATTAAACCAAGCTGTGTGTTTCCCAGGTTGGCCTGGGACTTTGAGCAAAGTAACAATGCAAAGAAAACTCCCGAACAGTGCAAGAGAACAAAGGCAACACATGGCTTGGTGGTGGAGGAATTGCTTCACTTTGAAAAACTCGAATGTTTAAGCGCTTCTTGTTGAAATAATTCAAAAATGCAACACTGACCCAACAGGAGAAAAGCCAATGCTTCTCCCAAGACAGCTGTCTGGGCCAGAGCCCTCTCTGAATGTGGGAGTGAGCAGCTCTGTTCAGTCTGTTAGCAGAAAAATAACTGAAAGTGATCTGTTGGAAGCTGTCTCCGTACACACAAGCATGCAGACACACACACATACACACAGCTTTGATATGTGGGTCTGACTTAATTATAGCTGGCAAACGCAAAGGTTAGATATGCTTGAGAATGATGTTTGACAAAACTACACTCCACAAAGGAAAACTCGGTTTCCCAGAGAAAAATAAAGCAGATAGCGGCCACATCTGGATTTTTTCTCGCTCTCACATCACTCTCCATTTTCTGGTTAGAGCTGGGATCTCCCCAAGAGAGGCTTTTCTTGTGGTATTTCTAGCTGGGACTGGACACACCACAAATCTCATGAGAAGGTCTTTCCTTCCAAGATTCATGAGCTGGAGGCTCATGAAGCACAGATAGTTCAGGGAAGTGACTGACTGTGCAGATGCTTTCCAAAGTCTCAGCCTTTTGGGGGGTCCAGTAGCACTCGCAATGATATAGGGTCCCACCTTACCCCCTTCTCACCAGCATGGGCAATTGTCTGGAAAGCTCTTTACTTCAAAAAATTAAAAAGGGAAAAGAGAAGTCCCGCTGTGTCAGAGTGGAGCAGCAGGGCTTGGAGGTCTGCCTGACTGCTTCAGGTCATAAAGCAGTCATCTCCCTAAAACCACTGCTTTGGCTGGTAACATACCAAGAGGAGAGAGACACCCCAAAATCACCCAAATGTTGATTTCCATTTCCAGGGGGAATTGGCTTCCCTCCATGCTGGGAGGTGAATGATGTCCAGCAGGAGTCTCAGACTTTCTCTTGTAGAAAAAAAGAACCCACAGTCCAACCCAAACCTTCCACTCCATTCAACTTTGGAACTAATCCATCTCCGTAGCACACGCTGAGAGATTGTCCGAGAAAAACAACACACACTGCACTGCTTCAGAGCCCTCTCCACCCAGGCTCACACCCCTCTCTGCTTGGTCTCTGGATCTTCAGAAAAGGTACAAAACAAACACTTTGGAAGGTATTTAGCTGCCTGCAGGACACCTAGGATCTCAGTCCTGCCTTGCTATGGGTTTGCTGCCTGACCCCAGGTAATCCACTTTTAACTGATCTGTGCCTCAGTTTCCTATCCATAAAAAGAAGAGGGAGAGAGAATTAACAGCATTTCCTGGCATCCCTGGGATGTTGTGAAGATTAATGCATTAAAGAACAAAGTGCGTCAAGATTCTCCAGAGGAAAAATAAGTTAGAAGGTCAATATAGCACTGAGAAGGAGTGTGTTTCAACGCAAGTTTTGTTTATTCCGTATTGTTCCTGTCCAAGGGAGACTTTAAGGTTAAAATTAAAGCAGAATAAATGCATCTCTCTGCTCCAGAGGGGACTGCTCAGTGTGTGGGCACATAGGAACACTCACAGGAACACGAGCTTTGGAAACTATTGTGAAAACTGCGGTCAAGAAGAAGTGAAACCTACTGAATCCCACAAGAAGCCTTTACCGCCAACCACTCAGTGATCTCCTCATGGGCAGAGACTGGCGGATGCAGACTTCCCTGCTCTTTGACCCAAATGAGAAGCCTGGAGCTGCATAGTCTGAAGGGGCTCAGCCACAAGGTGCTGAAGCTGTCCCTCCTCTCCCTGGCTCTATTGTGGCTCAACATGAGCCCCAAAACCCACCCAGCACCCCTGAAAAACCTTGGCACAAACCTCTTCGCAATGTAATTCTGCTCCTGAAGCACACAACCCTCCTTCCCTCCACTTGATCATTGTTCAAACCTGAAGGCTTGTAGCTCTGCCTCTCCTGGAGGAAATCTCACTCTAACAGTGTGTTTTGGCACAGTATGCGTTGGCCAGGGTCACACCACATGGGGACTGTGGTATCATATTTTAGCACAGGACAATGGGGCTTCCAGGAGCTTTTCTTTTCACACGAGACAGCCGCTGTTTAAATGTGGAGCCAGCTGGGAGCCGAATGCTCTCCAGTTCAGTCTGCAGCCTCCTGCACCACAAAGTTTATTTTCCTTCTGGACCCATGAGATGCATATTCCTGAGAGGGGACCTTTTTCTCTGGGAAGTTAATACTACGTATTCAGGCCTCCTTCAACTGACAAAAAAAGACTGAAATTCAAGTCCACCATCTCCTGGGCTCTATTGGGAAATGTCTGTTACCATGACTCTATCTGAAGAACACCAAGCTATTTCTATTTAATCACTCATCCTGGGCATCTAAGTGCAGGACACATTGCCTCTGACTCGTCATGTCATGGAAACAACCGCTTCAGGGCTGCAGGGACCTTCCAAAGCAATTGCAGGTACCTTCAGATTCAAACACATCACTGGTACTTCCTCTCGGCTGGGTTAGACTTTTGTTACACCCCAACCCCATCAAGGTTATCGTGCTTAGGAAATTCACTCTATGGGAAATGTAGGCTGCCCTGGTGAGGCCACATCTGGAGTACTGTGTCCGGTTCTGGGCTCCCCAGTTCAAGAAAGACAAGGAACTACTGGAGAGAGTCCAGTGGAGGACTACGAAGATGATCAAGGGAATGGAGCATCTCTCATGAGAAAAGGCTGAGAGAGCTGGGTCTGTTTAGCCTGGAGAACACTGAGAGAGCATTTCATCAATGTTTACAAATATCTAAAGGGCGGGTGTCAAGAGGATGGGGCCAGACTCTTTTCAGTGGTGCCCAGTGACAGGACAAGAAACAATGGGCACAAACTGGAACACAGAAAATTCTGTCTGAACACAAGGAAAAAGTTCTTTAATTTGAGGGTGGCAGAGCACTGGAACAGGCTGCTCATAGAGGTGGTGGCATCTCCTTCTCTAGAGATATGCAAAACCCAGCTGGGATGCATTCCTGTCCAGCCTGCTCTAGATGAACCTGCTTTGGCAGAGGGGCTGGACTAGATGATCTCCAAAGATCCCTTCCAGTCCCTACCACTCTGTGATTCTGTGATTCTGAGCCAGTATTATGCATCCCAGCCCAATGCTGGGATCATGAGCTCTCCAAGACGAGAACAGCCCTGACTGTTCGGCTGCACAGCTCCCGTTCATCCAGTTTGCCCAGAGGAGCTTGAGGGAGTCCCTGCTTTCATGCCGTCACATGTAGCCCAGCCATTTAGTCTTCAGATAATTCAAAGAAACAGAGCCAGCACCTCCACCCTCCTCTGAATTACAGAGGCGTGCAAAAATAAATTCAGGCATGACATTTGAGTGATGGGCTCCTGACATACCCCTAGTCCACAGCACCTGTCGCCTTTCCTCCTTTGAACCTTTATTTTAGATAGTGCAAAAAATTCCTAAAGTGAAATGTGATACGCCAGAGCCAGGGGAGAGCGCAGGCTGACAGGGCCGGTGCCTTGGTCCCCACCTGAGCCTCTCGCTGGGGCTCCGGCTCCGCATCCGGGCAAAGGAGCTTGGCAAGCACAAACTAAATTGAGCAGGGGCTGAAAATTCAAGCTGGTCTTTGGTCTAGTAGAAGTCAAGGGTCCTAGGTGCTGACCCATGATTGCATCTCCCACTTTGCCCAGCCCCACTGAGCCTGAACTTCAAGGAAGATCTGGATGACAGGGGAAGGCACACGGAGGATGAGTGCGAGGGATACAGGATAGATCAGGAAATACCGATTTCTGAGTGCAGGTGTGGTAGTGGGCTTTAGGTATGCAATAAACTACAATGAAAAGGAAAAACACTGTTTTCCTGTCCGGGGTGTATTGCACAAGAAGTTAGGGGTATCAAGTGCAGCAAAAAAGGTCCAGGTTAGAGAGCAGGAAAATCTCTCTAACCATAAGGGTAACGCGTTCTGTGGGGAAGCTGCAGAATTTCCCCCATCAGAGATCTTCAAGAAACAGTACATCTCGGGCAAGAGCTGGGTGTATTTGATCCTGCCTTCATGTGTGACCTCCTCAGGCCCCTATCACTCCTCTGCTCTTCCAGGGTGTGTGGAAGCAGTCCGGGCACACCAGTCACCTGGGGCTGCTGTGAATCCCAGCCATGGGCGGTCACTGGGAGCACTGGAGATCTTAATAGGAAATGTCACCCTCTTGAAGTGGCAGGGCTACTCCCGCCAACCTGCTCACCTCCCCATCCAGGCTGGGTGTGAATCCTGCCTTGGAATAACTCACATGCACCTGGTTAAAATTGCTACCAATGCAGATGTGTTTGACTTGTGGGAGGGGAAAAAAGGGGAGTTAACATCAGTGGAAAACACTAAAGGTGTAGCGCGGACATTGGGCCAAGCTCACCAGCTCCTTGATGGCCTGTGGCAATGCTAGGACCCCCTGCAATAAGTATAAACGCCTTCTCCCCCCACCTCTCTCTTTTTAATAGATACAGCCCATTTCCAACAGTATTTCCTAAAAACAATCAGTAAAGGGTCATAAAAACACCTCCAGGTGTCAAAACAAATGTGCCACGGGTGCGTGGTGCAGCAGGGATGGTGGCTGGCGGTGAGTGGGACTTGCTGGCACCCGCGCCCTGCTCAGCACCCTGCCCACTGCCTGCCTCTCCCCCAGCTCTCTGCAGCAGCACCCCTGGTTTATTTGGCTCTGCTGGAGTCTCGGCTAAAACACAGGTCTTTAGTTTTGTATAACCCCCACTTCCCTTGTGCTCAGCTGTGAGAAGCAGGAGGATTTTCAGCCAAGCTCTTCCCTACCACCTAGTGGGAAATCAGATTTTTCCCGCCGTGGGGAGTGTGGCACTGAGCAGGATCTCTTGCCTGATGCCTGGACAAGCCCTTTACAGCCCATCTGCCCGTACCCACCGGCGACATCCCAACGGCCCCCAAAGGCCAGAGCAGCCCCGGGGCGATGGGTACCCTCCTGCCTCTTAGCAGCATCCCAGCTTAGGCGCCAGCAAGGCACGGTTGGGAGAAGTTGCCCTCTCCGGTATCCCCTATTCCTAGTGCAAACAGCCAAGCCCATTTTCTGATCAACCACTTAGCAAAAGGGCACCTAAATTTGCAGCTTCTTAATGCCTCTCAATGCAGCAGCCCCCACCCAAAAAAAAAACAGAATTTCCCACTTGTGCATAAACTCTCCAAGTTTTCCTGCCTCCAACCACCCCCAGCCAAGGTTTGGGCATGACCCCACAGCACCGAGCCTCCCGCAGCCTCAGGAGCGGTGATGGCCCCGCAGCACCTGAGCACCGGCCATCGGTGTCCGGCCCCGCAGCAGCTCTCAGAGGAGCGGGGCTCTGGCCAAACTCCGGCACAGGTAATTGCAGTCTACGTACTTAAATTCCCCCTGCAGATACAGCCGCCTTAATTTCCTGTCCTGAACTGTAGGGTAGTGTTGCAGCGCGTTGTTAAACAGCCGCCATGCGCTACCCAGAGGGGCTTGTATTTCGGCGGTGGGTGTGTGTTCAGCACGTTCATGTACGGTGAGAAAGCAGGCAAGGAGGGCACTGGGTTGGGCTGCCACTTGCTTCCTCGCTTCCCCAGCATGGTTTAGGCATCGCTGGCTCCTAACTCTCCTTCTCACACAGACAAAATCTGGACACCCCCTTCATCTTGCCTGGTAAGCAAGTGCCGATGGGGAAAGCCTGTCTCCTCCAACTGCTGCTGAAGCAGAGGATGTAAAGGGTTAATGGTGTGGCTGCCGGGGGAGGGGGGGTTCTCTGCACAAACTGGAGACCCNTGGAAGTGAGAAGTCTGCATGTAATGAAGACCATATGCCGTGTTAAAACACACACGCACAAATATTAGGCCCCCGTGAGGCCTGGGGGGGAGCTGGGCAGGGGGGATCAGGAAGGGGTGGTGGACCAAGCCGTCCCCCAAAAGCTCCTCACAGATTTTCCAGCCTGGCTGTGGCCAGGGCAGCAGGGATGCAGGGTGGCTGGGGAACCCAGCACAGCCGAGCAGGGCCACTTTGGGGTGAAAAACATCCGGTTTCAAAAACATTGAGTGGAAGGAAGGGCCTTGATGCCAAAAAAAAAAAAAGGGATTTCACCCTGCATCACTGCAGACAGCCCCTGGGAGCTGGGTCTCCTTCAGCAGCAGTTTTTCTCCAGGTCTCGCTACAATTTTTCCGTTTCCTTTCAAACTACGCCCTCGCTGCTCTTCCCTCATTGGAAAACATCTGCACGCAGCTGCCTGTGGAGGCGACCAGCCCTCCTCCTCGCCCAATCCAGCTGCGCCGGCAGGAGCAGCGGGAGCTACACGACGTCCCCAAGCAGCTCCTGGGCTGGGGAAGACGACTTCAGCGAGCGCCAGGGCCACCCAGCTGGTGTTTGAAGTCCCCATGCCATCCTCTCCATTACCCCGCCTGCTCTTTATAATGTGAAGCTTTCTTGGATACAACATAATCATCTCTTCTCTCCAGATCCCACATTTCTTCTGCTTCACATCTCCCACTCGCTCTCTTTATGGGTCATTTTTCTTTCTTTTGAGGCTGTTTCTCCCTTTGCAGGTCACACTCTTGCAGGACTGTCTTCTTCCGAGCTCACTTTTTGGGTCTGTCACCCTGCAAGCCCCTGTAACACCCACACTCCCTCGCCCACATGCCCACTCTTCCAGCCCGCATTCACCATGGCACACTCAACTACCCACCACATCTCTTATGGAGCCATTTTCCATATAAACCTTCACAGGGATGGACACGAGATGTGTCTTAAACCCAATTACAATGTCCACCCCCAGATTTGTCCATTCTTTTCCTTGCTGACAAGATAGACTTTGACCTGGAGCAGAAGACCCTGGTTTTTCCCCACTCTGCACCATTTTCTCCCAGCTGGTGGTGTCTTAGCTGGGATCGCCAGCTAGGGCTGCCTGGCATGTGTCCATTTTTCTCTTCCAACTATTTCGCCAGCAAAAAGGGAGCTGCTGCTGTTGTGTACTGGGGCTGGAGGTGAGAGCTGTGCAGGAGTCACTGTGGGCAGCAACACTACTCTCCTTACCGAGCAGCACCAAGGGCGTCCAGCTGCAGGTCTGGCCAGGGTCAGCAGGGGAATGCAAGGGTATGGGAAAGCAAAACTCATTAGCTCAACATAAGCTCTCCTTGCATCTAAGGAGGGAAAAATGCATCCCTGGGCCTCTCTGGTACAAGAGAGAGGCAAGAGGAAAAATCTCATTCCCTGGGGAAGAAATACCAAATCCAACTGGTTTCACTGGGACTGGCAATGTGCAGGAGAAGAGAGTATTTGCCTTATCTGTCATACAACCTCCATATAAAATACTCTTTTTGTTTATTTATACATATAGCATTGTGTGTCCTCCTGAAAAAAGTACCTGCTTCCCACCACCCAAAGCTGCTGCTATAGATTCATTACAGACAAAGGGTTTGGGAGTGCGACTCCCACAGCATTGTAGGGCAGTATTAGAAGAGGGTCACCCACTCTGGAGGGGGAGAGCCCGCATTTCCCAGACACGCAAAGGGGATCCACCAAGAGTACAGCACAGAAAGTGCCTGGATGAACGCTGCTGCCACATGCATGCTTATTTTAGGATTTATCTGTCCTCCTCCCTTCGTGGGTATAAGTTCCTCCTGCACATTTCCCATCTGCATCTGCTCTCAGGCAAAGCCACGAGTGTTCAGTGTTGGGTGTTATTGGCTACTATACACAAAATTGTTGCTCGAATTAAAAGTATCCCTCACCATAGTGGCTAAAAGATGCTAACACTCAGGGCTTATCCTCCCCAACACTTACTACCCGCAGGCTGCAAACCCTTCCCACCGCTGCCTCCGCGCCTGATGAGAAACAGAGACATCCCCGGATGGGCCCATCCAGCCCAGCTGTGATGTAGGGAACATTCCAGGGCTCCTGCAAACTTTTACAGACAGTTTTACAGGGCAGAGATGTCACACAGAGGTGAACCGCAGGTGCAGTGCAAGTGGCCTTCCTCCGCTGGGGATGGCGGGGCGAGAAGCAACCTTCTCTTTTGCTGGTGTCTGCTGCGATCCGCGATTCCCGTCATGCACAGTGTGTCATTTCCCATGAGTACCTGCCTGTTTCTGCCATCTGCCATGATTTATAGAAAATGGGCAGTGATTAATAGCCTAGTCAATGCCGAGTGAAGCCATTTTCTTTCATTTACCTGCTCCCTGACCTCCCCACGCAGTCCCAGACAGAGGCTGGGAAAGTGTATTAATCATGCACTTAAAAAATATTTAAAAGGGGAGATTGGCCGGGAGCTCGGTCGTATTTATGGAGTCATTTTGTACAGAGGGTGCAAGTTAATTGGCAGATAAAACAAATGGGCTCTTTGAAATGGAAATGAGTCACTTGGAGGTACTCAGTGCTTGGTCCCTGAGTGATGCCCCAAGCCCACGCTCCTCCTGGGGCCCCCTATCACCTACCTGGGTCCAAGTCCAGTGGCAGCCGCAGCTCTCAGACACAAAGGATGGGGCACAGCGCACCAGCTTGAAGTGTGGTCACAGTGCGAAGAGGTGTCTTCACCAGAGAGGGCTGTGTTCCCACCATGGTGGTGGTACTGGGGCAGGGTGCTGCAAGGGGACAGAGGGCTCGTGCCAGGCTGGAGTCCACCTGAAGAAATCCTGCAACAGGGGAAGGGTATTTGGGGAAGACCTTGATTTACTACCACATAAGCTGTATTCCTGGAGCACGTTGAAGGCATTTGGTCCCTGTCTGGACACATGATATGAAGAGGCAGTAGAAGTGCTCCAGCTCACCTCCCCAGGCATGAACTGGACTCTCCACACCAGTTTTGCCAGCTCCAAGTGGCAAGACTGGACCTGGGGCTCCTCATCCCCGAGGAGGACCAGTTAACTTTATGGGGATGAGCCTCAGTGTCTCTTGCTTCCCTGATCCCAAGATCAAGCCCCTGTTCGCCTCTGCCTTCTGTGGCCACATGCCATCATCTGGAGTGGTACCCTGCTTTGCTTCAGCTTAAGTCTGACTTTTCCCTTCCTTGTTTCACATCCCCAGGTGGCACCACATGCCCCATGTCCTGTACGGCTCTGCGTGGCCTCCCAGAAAATGCCGCTCTGCCGTGGGCCCCTAAAGACAGCCAGGGTTGATAGCAATAAAACAAAAATCCCCTGTCAAGCCAAACAAAATTATTGAGTTATTCTTACCCGCCAGAGACCAAAGCTTTGTTGACAACTTAATTAACTGTGTTTGTAATGAATTTTTGGCCACATGCAACAGAGTAATTATCAAAGCAAACCTTAATCTCTTTCTAGGCACATCAAAGTATTGAGAGCACAAAATATTTACATGAGTCTCAGATAAAATTCTTTGCACTAATTCTAACATAATTAAAATTATGTTGGGGCTAAGGTAATTATGCAAGGTGCTTATATGGCATAACAATGTAATACAAGCCTATGCTTTTTTTTCACCTGTAGTCAATCAGCAAAGTCCTCAAACGTGTATAACTTCTGTTAAGTGCACTTTCAAATGAGAGAAAACAGCACCCGTTTTAAGCTTGGTTAAGACATTTAAAACTGCCCACTAAGGCCAGATTTGAGATAAGCACCTTCATTATTTGCATTATCTGAGCTTTTCCCAGCAGTAACTAGACATGAGTAAAATTGGTGAGTTGGCAAATGGCAAAACAAACAAAAAAAAGGGGCAAATGGCCATTGCAGCATTTCCAACTGCCTCTGTGCAACCAGTGATGGTTTTCTTTTTCTTTCCTTCAAAGTGTTGATGCTAATTTGATGACTGAGAGGTGGAGGACTGTGTCAACCCATCCTTTCCTAAGGGGTGCCCCTCCCAAGAACAGGGGACATGATAAGGAGAGAGAGAAGAGCAGGAGAGGGGAGAGAGACCCACTTTCTCCCTGGGGTAAGCTGTGACAGGTCACCTTTTTGCTCTGGAGGGGGGACACTGTGACACAAGGCTGGCACCTTTACCACAGGAGGTGTCAATGCCTGAACACCTCCCTAAAGCCCCAGAGAGAAAAGGGGGTCACAGACCATCCCTGTTATTTCCATTTCCTCTGCAAAGACCTGCATGAGTGGCTGTCCCAGCCATCCTCATGGCTGTAGGGACTGCCTGGCCGCAGCGAGGTCGGTCCTGGCTGCACGTGTCACCAAGGAACTGCCTGCGCTGCAGCCCCCCAGCTAAGCCTGGGCACGAGAAAATGACCAAAAGGCAAGGTCATTCCCAGGTCGCACCTGCCATCTGTGCCGGGAGTAACTTCTGCTGTCACAGGAGGTGACCTAGTTTCAGGGAGCAGGTCCCAGAGATGTCACCCTGCATCCCCCACTCCATCCTCCTTTCCCCGGGACCAGCACACCTGCGCTGCTGTGACCCAGGGCCTCGTGGTGCAGGCCACATGGCGAGTCCGTGATGACCCAGAAAATCCTTCAACTGATGAGCTGAGAAGGCAAGTTGTCTGGGTGAGAAAAAAAAGAAAATAAAATGCTGCCTTAGATCTGCATCACCGAACTGTAGACACATGTCTCCAGAGGTCCCCAGCTTGCTCCATCCCTAATGTAGGACCAAATGTGCTGATGCATGTCTGCCTGATGGTCTGACTCATCATGATGAGCCTCCAGCACTGGAGATGACACCTTGACCCTCCATGCTGGAGCTCCCATTAGGAAGTTTCTAACTCTTCCTCGCTGGTGTTTGAGCTTCATATCATCCCCACCAGTGATGGGCAGAGCTGGAAACCTCCATGGGCACAGCAGCCTTGTCCCTCCCAGGATGCCCACCTGGTGCCTGACCCCCATCCCAATCAACAATGAGGAGGGTCCCCTGCGTGTGGGTTGTACTAGGCTGGAGCCTTCAACAGCTGTTAAATCTGCCCCTTCTTGCCAAAACACAGAGCTTAGCTCCCTCCTTGCCCGCTGTGGTGAGTAATCCAGCAGCAAGGCCACTGGGGCTCATGCTACACCACCGTATGGTGGCTGTGGCTGTGAGGAGCACCCGGTCCCAACACTGTCCCTGCCGCAGATGTCAGGGCATATGTTTCTGTTTTCCCAGCTACTAAAATCAGCTCCTTTTCATGGCCTTTGGAGACATTTGCCGGTGGAAAGGCTGCCTTCGAACAGATTTCTGCCTAGGTTTGACTTCATTAATCAAATCATTTCTTGACACAAAACACCAAGGACTTGCTGGAGGTGTGAGGCTGGAGAGCAGGGCCATGCCAAGCAGCTCTGAGGGGCCGCCCAGAGGCACTCCCACAGACACGTAGCTTCAAGGAAACTGTTGAACTTTCAGTTTGATCTGCAGAGCTTAAAAAATTAAAAGGTAAGTTTGGAGCAGCAGCTCCTCCTCCCAGCTCTGTTGTCCCCATTATTGCTGTAGTGCCAGTAGGGCTGCAGTGATGAACCCAGCCCTGACTGGTGGGTTTGCCCACTCTACAGTCAGGGTCACCCCAGAAAAACCCAGGTCTGGGGTAGGACTTGGTGGAAACCCAGACACGTGCCAACACACCCACCCCAGGCACTCCCAGCTCCTCTCACCTCTCAGTTGGGTTGAAACCACCTAAACCCACCCCAAACTGTTTGCTTCCTATGGCTCATGAAGGCTGGGGCACAACCAGGAGCTCTCCTACATTTCAGGCTTTTGCGTCAATGACAAACCACTCTGGAGCCAGATCAGAGTTTCATCTTCTGACTGAACCAGACCTCTGATTTCATATTTTCTAGGTTTTCTGCTTCTACAAAGCATAGAGCATCGGATTAAACAGAGACACAGACTAAGAGGTGGATGAATGAGTAGAGAAGAAGCTTTAGGGGCCAAGAGCTTTGTTACTCCTCAGCCTCAGCAGGCAGGCTGCTGAGAAGACTTTTTGCTCAGCTTCCCATCAAGAGAGATGAGGAACTCCTCATGAGTAGAAAGAGCTCTAGAAACAGCTCTTACTGGTACCAGTACCAGATGGTGTTACTATCTATGACACAACTAACTTTATGCCAAGAAAAAAGAGCAATATCCCATCTCAAGGTCCTCAAAAGGTCAATGAGCTATGGAGAGACTATATGGGTTTCTTCCACCACAGCAGGTGTTAGCCTGGAGTTACTCAGGAGACAAGCCTTACTGTTCAGCGACATAAGTAACTAACCAGCTAATTGCCCCGATGCATCTGAGGGATGGGATGGAAGAAAGCCTGGTCATTAGATCTCTGTGCAGGGGAGGGCTGTAAGAACCTTTCCTCCCCCTGCCTCTCTGGCCAAACAGTCTGGGCATTTTTTCAGCATTTGAGTAGATGAAGTCAAGACGAACACTCAGCAGAGCCCTGTGCAGCGCTGCTCCTTAATGCCTAAAAGACAACTCCCACGTTCCTCAAGTTTCTGAACAGCTTGACTTCTTTTTTTCTTTTTCCTTTTTTTTTTTTTAACCTTCACTGCTCTTGAAGAATTAGGGCTCGCTTGAACCTCTGGCAGAACTGACAAATGCTTTAGGAGCTGGAAAGATTTCAGAGCTCCTTATCCTTGGCCTCTCGGCAGAGACCGGGACCTTTATGTTGCTGCCACCCTTCCAGCCAGAGGAGAGGTGCTGGGGGTGCTCTCTAGTGGCAGCCTGCAGAAAGAGAAAAGAAACAGCGTGCAGATGTTACCCGCAACTGGAGCAGCCAAGTTACAACACACCTGGGGAGGCAGGCAATCTTTTGGGGTACAGGGAAAACCAGAAAACAGTAGGTAGGGGAGTGGAAGGCTGCAGACTGGTATGAATATCCTCTGCTCAGGTTGCTCTCAACTAAAAGGCGTAGTATTTTCCGTTAGTTGTCCAAAGGAATTTGTGATATGTGTTCAACGCACTAAATTTTTGCTGCTTGCAAAGAGAATGTTCCGGGTGCCCTTAGTGTGGTACCTGAGCAGCTCCACGACTTCTTCCTTTTTTTTTTTTTTTTTTACCCTGACAAAACCCTTTTGAGATAGGGGATATTAGCCCCATTTTAGTGATGGGAAACAGAGACAGAGAGGGCTAACTTTAAAGGTGTTTTAGCAGTAGCATAGAGGAAGTTATTCAGCATCAGTGGAAAAGGTACATGGAGCACACCTCTGCATTTTAAGAAGTTAAAATAACTTCAAAATCTAAATCAGAGCATGGAAAAGGTTGATTTTAAAAGGTACATTTGTATCCTTTTTGTCTTTACCCCTTCAAGTTCTGAATAATAATGACTGGGAATTAAACAGACTATTGAAATTCTACCACTGTCTAGCAGGGAAACAGTTTGAAAAGTTGGGGGGGAGAAGGACTTGTGAGAAAATGAAATTTTTTTAAAAAAATAAATCAATGAACATTTTCTGCTTCATAGCTATGAATACTTTTGGCCTTTTCTCAGAAGAAAATAATAGCACCATGTTATTCCCAAATTACCACTCCTATCACCCTGAAAACCACGGGGTTTGTGTCTTGACTAAAAACTACAAGACTGCACTCTGGGGAAGAAGTAGGTCTGATTCCAACCTCTACACCAGCCCCTGCCAGCAGCTGCCCCCTTTTTGAGGCCATGCATGGAGAAAAGGGGTTAGGGTGGGCTTCCCGTTCAGGATGAACCAGCCACCGCACCTCTGGGTCCCTGACGAATTCCCAGGGCAGCGTCCAGCCGTTTGAGGGGCCTGAGGGTGCCCTGGACCTCCTTACCACCAGCCTTCCTCAGAGCCACCAAACCGCTGCCGGCATCAGAAGCTGCCACAGGGCCGTGAGGAAGCTTGGATGGTGGGAGCAAGAGTTGGGCTCTGCCTTCCAGCTGAATAGGAGCTGAAACGTTTTTTTCCTGGTGCAGAGCAAAAATATGAATCTTTATTCACAAATCCTTAAACCCCCTGTGGTGAGCGTGTAAATCTAAGCCTAATCTTTATTCCAGGGAGGAAAATGGACCCGCTCGGCGCCCATCAGTCCTGCTTTGGGATGCGCACAGCAACAGCAGGTGGAGCTGCGAGATCAGGAGTGAGGGCTGGAGGTGCCTAGCTCCTCGCTGCCCGGGGGGGAAAGAAACATTTGGTTTTGAAGGGGAGCTGGAAAGTCTCAGCTCAGTGTGGCCTTTTGAAGCTCCCCCTCCCTGCCACTAATTAAGAAAAGGAAATGTTTGTTTCGAATCCAGGAGGAAAGACTGTGAGGGGGCAGAGCCTGCTGGCTTTTGTTGAGAAGATGGATGCTCTGAGGTTGAGTCGTGGTGCTCAGCTCTTGGCCCCACTGCCACCGCAGGCTTCGTGTGCAGCCTTGCCCACGTCATTCAGAGAGACACTTGAAATGGCCTTTCACCATTTTGCAGGGAATTTAGGCAATTGCCAAGCAAATGGACTCTGGAGTATCCCTCAGTCCCCGTCCCCCTCTGGCAGCACCCCAAGGTACTCTCCATCCTAAAGCCCCCTGCAAAAGCTTTCAGTGGTAGCTAATATTCTCCGGCTCATAGCCCAAAGACAGAGCTATAGCTTACCAATGGCTTTTTGGTATCCCCAGGGTCACCTTCCAGGGCAAGGCTGGCGTTTGCCAACCCTGAGCCACAGGAGCGCAGGGCTCTGGTGCTGGCCCCAGTGGCCCCAAAGGTGGTGCTTTACACATGTTGCTTTGGTAGGTTATAAAACTCACTTACAAAGTCAGTGATTACAATTAATGTAAGTTTTATGGATGTGGAGTGTTCTTTGATGGTGTTTGGGTTACGGGAAGCAACAAGGAGAGACTGATGCAAGGGTGCCTGGGCCAGCGAGGCTAGGCTGACCCTGCAACAGATGGGGGGCTCGTCTATCTCCCTGCCAAACGCTCAATGTACCAGTGCCCCAGGTTGTGAGAGATTTTATAGGAGAAATAAAGCAATAACTTCAGTGTAAAAAGCTCCACACAGCCTCCTTAGCTTAATTTTTAACTGTGAAGGTGACAACCAACCAGCAGAACAACTTCAACAGGAAGCAGGCGGATTTGTCATCCTCAATGGATCAGATCCATGTCCTCCTGTGGGGTTTCTCAGGGGTGGCAAACTCACTTTCAGGGGCAAGCCCGACATCTGACATGAGCATACTCAGAAGAGTTTTAAAAGAAACAAATTTAAAGATAAACTGTATTCATGCCGTTAAATTTAACTTACTGCTTCTGCAATAACTGCAATGCAGTTGCATGTACACTATGCTGAGCTATTATACCATCTTAAGAGTCTGGACTAGTGCTTAGCTCAGGGCTGGATCCCACCCTGAGCTACCAGCAGCCCTACAGACCCTGAGAAGTTTGGATAAAGCTGTTCTACAAGCAAGGTCCAGGCTATCCCAATTAACATCTCATTTATGGACCCAGGGCAGCCAAAACAGGAGTTTTTGGCTCAGGGCACATGGGAGCCAACATACGACTGCAATAGCTCCTCCTCTCTTTCATATCTATAGAGTGCTTCTGCCACATGGTAACAGTAGGGAATGAGCTATTTGCTCCACAAGCATAACCACAGCCTAACATTGCATGAAACACGTAGGAACAAAAATAAAAGCATGTTCTAACCATGTTGAAGCTATTGTTCTTCAGCAGGATTTTCATCTCACGGCAATTTCTGAGGGAGTTGAAGTCTTTGTGGTTTCTTGCATTTGGGGGGAAGAAAAGAAAAGATCAAAATACAACACCCTCTGAGATCTGGCCTGGGCAACACTGTCCCCAGATCACTTGGTGGCATGTGACATCGTAGCCTGCAAAACAGACTTTAACAAGGCAAGATTCGTGAGCGGCTCAGTGCTGGCTGCCTTGCCACGGGGCTGAGCAGCAGGACGAGGTGGGTAGTGGCACCTGAGCCCCCCACTGCATGGTGGATGGGGCAGCTGTGTCCTGGATAAGGCCAGCACAGTGTCCTTACGAAGCCTGTTCTTTGAGACTTCTGCATGCAGGAGTGCACGGTGACCATGAAACCTCTCAGCCTTGCAAGGCAGGGAACACATCCTTTGGTGTTGGCAGAGGAGCTGTGTACCTCGAGCTACTTCCAGCAAACCCACCTGCCCGTCCAGCTGCTCTGTGCTCACCTACAGGCCTTACAAACCCTGCAAGGCCCCGAGAAACCTGATGTACAATTAAAGTGAGCAGGTAGTCAGACCTTCTGAGGTCCTTCCAGCCTGATTTATTCCATGATGCTACCTTTTCGCACCATGGGAGGTCATCCTGGGCCACCACCATGTCTTCCTATGCACCTCCCATAGAGGCTAAACCATCCTGTGCTCCAAGCCCTGATGCAGAGGCTCTGCAGCCAGATTTCTCCCAGTATTCAGCTTATCCTTTCTGCTGACCCAGCTGGTACAGATCATTGCCTGAGCTGGCAGAGGACCTAGAAGAGCCCATGCATCACAGCTGACTCAAGCCCAGCCTTCCCGTGATTTCTTCTCCCTTTTGTGCCACACCAGCAGAACAAACTCATATCTCCTACCAGCATTTTGCTACAATTGACTGAGCTGATGCAGAAAGCCCAGGGCTTAGGTCCTGAACCCCTGTTAAGTTTGTAAGGCTGAAGCCTGAGGGAATAGCCATCGAAACCCCTCGCCAGCAGCCTCAAGAGGCAAAGCAGAACTTTGAGCCAGGGAACTTTGATCACTTTGGTAAATAAAGAGGCAGGGATTGGGAGACTGGAGAAAGACTCCTCTAACATCCTGGTCTGGCCATAAAATGAAAGAATAGGCCTTACATTTAATAACTTTGCATGTTTTATGACGTTATTGTCTGTAAACCTTCTTAGTTTCCTTAGTAATCAGAAAAACTGACTCCTTTAATAGAAAACGCGGTGTACTCGCCACAAGAGCAGAGAATGAAAATTGGTCTCCTATGCAAATAGTTCAATTATAATCAAAAGCAAACACTGAAAAAGGTCAGGTTCCCAAAAGGATGTATGTTTACATTATAAATAAGGAACTGGGAAACAGGAACAATATGACAGTTTTACTACTTGGGAGCCGTGACTCGCTAAGGTAAATAGCAGTTTCACGAGAGGGCTTGAGGTGCAACAAATTCCCAGTGATGGCACTATGGGTTTTTTTTGTGGGAAAACTGGAAAAAGGCTTATTCTTTTTTACAAAGCCATGAGGCTGACCCCGGATAAGTCGGCAGGGTTTCCTATTTGGTGTTTGGCCTGGGTGTTTGCTTAGTTGACCTGAAATCAGTACACGCAACTCTGAAGAAAGCAGAATTTGTCACTTAAACCCTTCACTAAAGATAAAATAGTACCTAAGGGTCCAAATCCTCAGGAATGAGGAGAAATCAGTTCCTTGTAATTATTTTTTAACTCCTTTTGGTTCCCAGTCATGGATTGTTAGTACAGTCTAGCTTTAAGACATTGGAGGTTTTTTGGAATAACAAAATCAAACCCACTAAATATTTTACTATTTATAAGTAATCTGTTACTGGCAAGTAATGGAGTCTTACTATAGCTTTGAATTAATGTATAACTTAAATAACGGCTAGCCTTGTGCTGTTGTGTTGGTTTACATCCGGGAAGGCTTTAGGCAAAAGCAGGGCCTGATGTGGATGGTTGAATAATACAATATAAAGAAAGAGCCTCACACAAGAAGAAAGCCCAGCATAGGGAATTATAAATATAAGACAAGAAATATAAATATAATAAAGCTTGCTATTAGGAAAGACAAAAATTTACCTTTGTCCCCTCCTAGGAGGTGCCTCAAGTTTTTGGGGCTGCAGGCTGAGCCCACAATGCGCCTCCCAACTCCCACCTGTGGGAAGAGATCAAGGCCAGAGATGATCTACCATGAACATTGTCCAGGTATGAAACATTCAGCTCAAGAAACATTACAGTGAGGCTGAGAGTGCCCAGCAATGAGAGCCATGACTGCTACAGCACTCCAAAAGTGAGAATGGCACTCTCCCGTAGCCATCCGTGTTTACCCTAACGCACCCACTTGGAAAGGATGCTCCCAGACAGAAAGCAGCACCCATATTCCCACTGGCCCATCAGCCATGCACAGTCCTCAAAAAAAAACCCCACCAAACTGTTGGACAGATGTTTCAGGAATTCCTTGCCTTCTCCACTTTAAGTTGGAAAACTGGAAACTCAAAACCTCATTTAGTTCTTCTCAACCCCTATATTATCGTACCTCAAGGCTTACAATTAACAATTTCAGATAAAAAGGCATTCAGTTACACATTCAACAGAGTAAAAAAATCACATCTGTACTGTTTTGCTGGAGTTAATTTTAAGATTGGGCATATGCTTACACTCTAGCCACCTATTGAGCGCTGAAGGCCAAGTGGCAATTTCCCTCATTTTCAGGGGTGCAGAACAGTTTCAGCTCCTGCTGGGATGCCAAGGGTACTTGAGGGGAAAAAAACTACCTTTATAACAAGGCAAACCTGAAGACAGCAAACCATATTCCTCAAAACTCAGTTCTGTGAGAGCTCCCAACTACCCCCTGGAGTTGCACTGAGCTTCAGCCAAGGTTCAGCAGAGTTTAGCTTGGGTTTTCCCTAGTTATAAAATAAAACTTTATATTGATCTCAAAATAATGGATAATTTTTTATGAGAAGACAGTCAAAGCTACTGAATGTAGGACATCACTACTTTATTTGCCTTTCTACACAGCCAGAATTTGGATCACTTTTGTGTCTGCAACTGAGGACCTCAGCTACTTCTCAGGCAAAGATAACTATAAAACCCAAATAAATAAATTGTTGGACTTGTCAAAATTAATGAGGTGTAATTGAAAAGTAAGGCAACAAATTTGAGTATCACAGAATCACAGAATAGTCAGGGTTGGAAGGGA
>VZSZ01003525.1:0-28970 GCA_013398815.1 Ibidorhyncha struthersii
GTTAGAGGTTATTCACAAGGAAATAAGAAGGAGCCCAAAGTTAAGTTACTGAAATAATTACTCACACAAACACCCTACCCCAAGCACAGGCGCTAAACAAACAGAACAAGAAGAAAGTTCCTTTTCCGGCTGTTTTTTCCTCCTTCCCCAAAGGTAACGGGGGGCGCGGTGACAGCCCCATGCTGGCGAGACCCTGCTGTGCTGGGGCCGAGCTCTTGCACACGCGTGTGCACAGGGACACGGTTCACAGTGACAGAGGGGGAGCTGGATGCGGCCCCCTCCTCCTGAGCTGCGCCAGGAACCACTCTGCGCTGCGCAGGGGGTGGCCGAGGAAGAGGAGCAGCCGGGAAAGCTGAGCCCGTCTGCGGGCTGGGCGGGGGCAGCGCCCTCCAGAAGGGGGGGGCAGCAGTGGGTGACACCAGTGCCCCGGGAAAAGCCCCCCCAAGACTCACCATCAGCGTTCCAGTCTGTGACGGGATTCGGCAGCAGCTTTCCCTCCTCCCTGGTGAGCGGCCGGCACAGATCCTGCTGGGGCGCGGGGAGATCCCCCCTCGCTGCAGCTTCGTGGTGCCGGGGGGGTGATGGCAGCGCCAGGCTCGTGCTGATCTCACCCAAAGGCCTTTTTTTTTTGGCTTCTGTTTTTCCGCTACCAAATGAGAATCTCCTCCTCCTCCCTGGGGAAGGCCGCCAGCCGGGCCCTGAGCATGGCCATCCTGGGGCACAAAGCGAGGAGCGGCCGAAGGTCAGCGCCGCCTCGAGTTAGTGCAAGTGATGGCGAAGAGGGACCGCACGCACTGGGCAGGGGAGCAGAGCCAAAGGTGGCTGGGGCGTCCCTCTGCGATGATAGAGCCCGGCTGCCAGTCTGGAATCAGCTTCTCCCCACAGCTCCCAGTGAAATACAAAATAAGCAACATTCAAAAGGGAAAGGAAAAAAAAAAAAAAAGGGGGATTTTGCTGCGACCTTATTGTCAGCACAGACGTCTCTGTCCCACGATGGCGAGGTCTCCCCTGGTCCCCAGCTCTGGCGCTCCCCGAGAGCTGCCGCTGCCTCGGCCGGGCTTCCCTTGCAGCACAGCACCTCCCAGGCAGAGCGGCCGGCAAGAGACCCGCGGTGTAAAGGATGAGCCCGTGACTCAGGATTGCCAACACTGGCTGCGGGGTAGGAGGCATCATTCTCCCGTCCTCGTCCCCGTGGGAGGAAGGCCACTGTCCCTCCCCGCAGAGCGGCTGTGGGGTGGGTCACGCGTCCCCACGTGAGGACAAAGCAGCGAACAGGGAACAAACCGTTTGGTCTCCCCAAAAGCAGAGCAGCAAGTCCGGACTCTGCCCTTCATCTCCTGTACAATGAGGAGCCGAAATCCTGCCTTGCCCCGGCCCTTGCCCACACAGGGCGGGGGCTGAGCCCCAGCACAGGCGGGACACCGGCCGAGCCGATTCAGTGAGCCGGGCACACGGAGTCAGGTCGGATCGTGCAAGCCGGGCTCTCATCTCTCTTCACGACTCCCTTGTTCGAGCCCATGTCAAAACGCTGCCCCGGAGGAGGGAGGGAGGAAGGGGGGGCCCAGGCGGGCACCAGCAGCCTCCGTCGCAAAGATCTCTGTGCTGATTATATACACGTCTCATTCCCCCTCTGCCAGGGCCCTAGTTCTCGGGGCTCGCGTTCTGCCTGGCACGGATGAAGGCCATGCCGTGGGTGCGGAAGTGCGTCTTGAGGTTGAGCTGACTGTCAAAGCACCGGCCGCACACCTTGCAGGAGAGCTTGCCGTCGGCCACGTGCGGGGTGCCTCCTTCCAAGGGGCTGCGGGGCCCCGGCTCCTCCATCTCGGCCGCTCCCTTCTTCTTCTTGTGGGTGATGAAGCGGTGGCGGTTAAGGGAGACCTGGGAGGTGAAGCAGAGCCCGCACTCCCGGCACTGGTGGGAGCTCTCGTCAGTCCGGTGCTGGGGGATGTGTTCCTGGAAGTCGGCTGAGCTGCTGGCGAGGTAACCGCATTTTCGGCAGCGGAAAGGAGCCTTGCGGTCGCCCTTGGGATTTTTGGAGGGAGGGGTGGTGCTGTCAGGCTCCTCGCTGCACGAGTCGCCCTCGTCCGAGGACAGCTTCCGCTTCCGACTGGACACCTACGGGAATGGTTTGGATAAGCTTTAGTGGATGCCCGCTTTGAGCAGCTCCTGGCGGAACCCAGCCTCCTCGGGGATTTCCCAACGGGCTCCCACAGAGATTTGCTCGGATAAAGGCCCCAGGAGCTGTGCCCCTGCCCGTAACCCCGGCCAAGGGACTCCACAACGGCCTTTGACTTGCCTGTACCCCTCGCGCCAGACGCTTGCACCCCTGGGGCAGCTCCTAAGCAAGCTCTGAGCCAGCAGAGGGATGTTTTGCCTTTTCTCCCGCACACAGTGAGAGGCTGAGCCAGCCAAGTTCAGTCCCTTCCGCGCTGGCAGGGAGAGGCGGGAGCTAAACAAGCGGTGCCCAGACAGGGCACTGGGCCTCCCAGTGGGAAGGAGCTGCCGGGCCCAGGCACCGCAGGACACGTGGAGGCAAACCAAGAACAAGGTTCATGGTGATGCCTTCAACCCTGCCCGAAACCTCCACAAGGCCCTGGCCCTTTATGAGCACCCCGAGAGACCACAGAGACCTCGTACCTGCGTGGTGCCGGTCCCTATCCTGGCAATAACGACCTCCTGGCTCTTCGTCTGGTCGGTCACCTTGATCCCATGTCGCACCTGGATGTGTTTCTCCAGGATGAGCCGGCTGCTGAAGGTCCGTTTGCCCTCCGTGCAGTACCTGCAGGGCCAGAGCAAGGAGGCAATGAAGCAATGCTCCACAGCGAGGAACTGAGCCCCAGGCCTGATCCAGGCCTGGCTGCCCCGGGAAAGTTTGGCTCTGGCATCCTGACCCCCGACTCTAACCACAAACGTGCTCTTCCCCGTTCCCCTACAGGGTATAAAACCCTGGAGTCCTTCCCGGTACCTCCTTCCCCTCCTGCTTCCAAGACACTTGCTCAATCCCCACCATGCTTCAACCATCTGTAGCTTTATCCTCCTCGCAACAGCTTGACTGAGGAAAACCAAAGTCACCCCCTTAAACCAGACCCCTTTTCTCAGGCAAGCCCAGAAGAAGGTGCTGCGGGTACCGGCAGGGATAGACGCGCTTGATCCCTTCATGATTCACTCGCACGTGTCTCCGGAGGCTGGGAGCGGAGCAGAACGAACGCTCGCACAGGTGGCACGGGAACTTCTTCACCGACTGCAAGAAATGAAGAGGCAGGTGGGTACGGCATGGGGAGACGAGAGGCCGGAGAGCGGGGCTCCCTGCTTGCGTGGAGAAGCTGATGTGGGAACTCGGCGCTGTCTCAGATTTCCTCTCCTTGCCCATCCCACGTTTGGATAATGAGTATCTGGTCTTTTCTGTTCACCAGAACAGGCAGCGTCCCTGGTCCCCAAAACCTCAACCCCGACCGAGTTTGTACTGGGGCAAGAAGTAATGCCCGGACTGCGGCAGAACATGCTCCCGGCCTGGGTGTCCCACCTCGCTGCTCTGTGCCATAAACATTCCCTGCCCACATTCCCAAGGGCTCTGGAGCCGAAGCCCCTAGCCTTCTCCTCACCTTGCCGTGGTCCTTCTTCATGTGGGAGACGTATTCATCGCGCTCCGGGAACCAGGAGTGGCAAACGCTGCACGTCCACCCGCTGCCCTTGGACTTGTTGACCGTCTTGCGCTGGAAGCGGCTTCGCTTGGTCTTGCGCAGCTCCGGGGAGCTGGGGGGCTCATCCTCCTCCGTGGAGGACGACGAATCATCCGAGATCTTGGACACGGGGGTTTCAACAGGCTCCTGCTTCGGCGTGAGCAGGACGGCTGCCTTCTTTGCCAGGTCTTCCTTGGGCTTCTGGGGCTGATGAGTGTTCTGCAAAGCAAAGATAAGGTGTTGGCAGCTGTTTGGGGCCGGGATTTTCCCCCAGCGCCGCAGCAGGCTGGAAGGAAAGCCTGCCCACCCCCAGCCCCCAGCCAGCACAGACAGGCTCGTCTCCTCAGGCTTTGGGACAGGGTGGCGGGGACAAGGGAACCAGATCTCAGGACCTTGCTGCATCAGTGACAGCCTAATCCGGCCCCAGATGCCCCTGGTAAAGGATAATTAGCAAATATCAATACCAACAGGTTGTGCAAAGAGCGCCAAGCCCGGCCACAGCGTTACCTTGAGGTGCTCCAGCATGGTGCGCTTCTGGGCAAAGAGCAGCGGACAGTCCGGACACTTGAAGACACTGACCCGCTGGTTGAGCAGATGCTGGTCGAAGTGGGAGGAGAGCAGGGGCTTGTGGGTGAAGACTGTGTCGCACATTGCACACTTGTAAATCATTCTGTCAGAATAAAAAACACTACTGTCGGCACAACCCCGGGTCGGGATCAAGAGAAACTTGGAAGAACCCCTTTGGCAAGAGAGTGGAGAGCAGCCCTGGGTGCAGTCTGAGCCACGCCAAGGGATGGGAAAGTAAAAAGGAGACGGATGCCGCTCCCCGTGCTGGTGCTGAGCTCTTCCCCCAACGTCTCACCCACTGAGGATGCTCCCAGTTCTCCCCGAGAGATCTGATGGGACATCAGCTCATGGGGAACACTCACTTGGACTGCTGGTTGCTGAAGCCGGGGTGCTGTGTGTAGACGTGCGCGTGGGCGCTGGGGGCCGACTTGAACGCCATGGGGCAGATGGGGCACTTGTGGAACACCTCGCAGTGGGAGGTCTGGATGTGGGACTTGATGGAGTTGACCCCGCCGAAGACCACGGCGCAGCTGGGACACCTGGAGAGCGGAGGAGAGCGGGAGGCAAAGGGTAGGGGACAAACAGCACACCAAGTGCTCGTGGCAAAGAGAAACTGGAGCACAATGGTCCACACCAGCTCCCTGTCCGACCACAGGACTTGGGAAGAGCCCCTGCCCCAACAGACACCGGGATCCAAACCAGTTCTGGGCTCTGGGAGGATTCCAGTTTGAAGTAACTGGTCCTGCCCATCGCTGGTGGATCCAGAGCCCAGGCAGCTCATCAGAAGGAGCAGGGAGACACTACGGGGGTCGGATGCTGCCAGCTGTGACTGAGGTGAAACAGTGGCCAGGAGGTCCCAGGAGGAGGAAAATTCCCCCAGGGTTAAAGGGGGGAGAACCATAGAAGGGGTAAGTGAGATGTTCACCCTCAGCCCTGCACCCAGCTCCGGTGGCGAGAAGGAATGTGGATTCCTGCCCCGTCTGCAAATGAAAACCCTCCACGGACTTGGGACTCTCCCCTCCAGCCCTGGGTGTCCCCCCCCAGGTCCCTCTGCACCACGCTCAGGCCGCGGTGCCCTACCTGTACCCCACTCTGCGGGAGAAGTGCAGACAGGCCTCCTTCAGGTGCGTCTCAAAGTTCGCGAGGAGGAAATTCCCTCCGCACTCAGGACAGACGTGGGGAGGCCGGTTTTTGTGCATCCGCTGATGGGCGTTAAAGCTGCAGCGATTGGACATGATCATGGGACACGTTGTACAAACCTGGGGGGAGAAAAGCATCGAGAGGTTCAGCCCGCCACGTCCCACGTGTACAAAAGGGCTTTAAAGCCTTTTCCACAGATGGACAACAACCTGCAACACCCAAAGCAGCCCAAATCCACGTGCTGCCAGGGAAAGTGAAGTGCCGGGACTCTGCAGGGCACGGTTTAGGAGATAATCTGCTTGTACCAGCTTGCTGGGTAATTGTTGAGGGCGTTTCGCACGCAGACAAGATGCCTTTTGCAGGCTTTTCACCACAGATGGGTCCCAGATGCAGCGGGTGCCAAGGGTTAGCCGGGGACCAGCCGCTCGGCGAGGGAGTTTTACTGGAGGGAGCGGGGGCGTATTCAAACCAGCTGCCAAAACCGTTTTGAAACTATTTCTAACTCCGCGCCAGGATACGGACACGGGGATGTCAAAGGGAGAAGCTGACAAGGACCTGAGGAAATGGGCTGGAGCTTCCAACAGAAGGAGCTGCCCTGAAAGGCGATTACCAGAGCAAAGGTGGAGCAAGGAAGGAAAGGAGCAGCAGCCAGGCGCAGCAAGCTGTCCTCGGGCTCCCCTCACTGCCGGTACCCAGACTGGAGTCCAGAGTGCTGCCAAGAGAGAGCCAAGGGGGATTCTGGCAGCAGGGCAACAAGCGAGGGATCGGACTGGTAACAGCAGCTAAAGACAGCCCGGGAAATGGAGCAGGGACAAGGGGCACGTTGGGAGGGGAGAGGGGATGAAAGGGGGCAGGTGAGGAAGAGGATTAGGGAGGCTTATGGCTTCAGCTATCTCCATCCCTCGCGGTGCTGAGGAAAGCCTCTGGGCCTCTTTATTTTAAAGGTAAAAACGGTGTTTGTAGGCGGTGTTGGTTTAGGGAGGAGTCCATCTGCCACGTACTGGGACAAAGCTACACTGGCGAGGTGAAGGCTCTTAACAGGTTTTGCCCTGTCAGCAACTTCAGGTCAGATTCCTGAGCTCAAGCACTCCCCACAGATGGGTTCCCTCAGAACAAGAAATATTACAGTGCCGCATTCACAGGCAGCAGGTGCCTGCGGGGAGATAAGGATGATTTCCCACAGGTCTCCTGTCCCTGATCTCCTCTTTGTGCCCTTTGGCTGCTCCTGCTGCAGCCCCACTGCGGACATCCCGTCTTCACTGTGTCCCAAACCCTCCATCGACACCAAGCATATGAGAGGGAATGGGAGTAAGAAATCCTCCCGTTAAAAGAAAGCTCCTCGGGACAAACCATATAAGCACGTGAATATCATCGCTCCTGGTGACCTTCAAACGGAAAGCAGCCCTGCTCGGCAGCAGCAGGGCCATAATATCTGCATTTGAACAGTGTCCTGGCTACAGCAGCAGCTTCAAAGTAAACAGAGTTACCAGGAAACAGCAAATTCCTTCTGTGCAAAGTAAGCCAAGGGGGCTGAATGTCTCAGGACAAAGGGAAAGGTGAAGACATGCCACAGGGAGGACAGGGCTCCTCTGTGGACCTGTTTTCCCCCCTTGCCTTTTAAAGGTCATCCCTCAGCAGCGTTAATCCTGTGTTTGCTGGATGCTGCCTGCCCTGACAAACCAGGATGTGTTGGCAGCAGCAGGAAGCACACGGGATCTCAAGGTTGTCTCTCAAAGAGGGGTAAAAATCCAACACACACACCCCGACTTCTCCAGACTCCATTTGTGCTTCAAGCCGGTGAAAGAGGAAGCAGCACCCACAGCTCTAATATGGCTCCGTGGGGACAGCTACGTCCTGCAGCTAGTGCCAGCAGGCAGGGCACCGATGCTTGGGGACCCACTCTTCCCTCCTGGCCACACCCCGGCTCCTGCGCCCACGGGGCAGCTTTATCACCAGCCAACAACCAACAACCTCCCTTCCCTCCACCCAGCGCCTCGTAGGCACGAACCAAACCCTGGCTCATGCAGTTTCCTTCCTGCACGAGTTTTACATCAGCAGAAATCGGGTGTGCGCAGGCAGGAGCTGCCTAGATCACATTTGGAGAGTCCTCCACTGCTGTCCCGCACCCCCAGGGACAGTTTGCTGCAGCTCCAACATCTGACTCCCATTGCCCTCCCGCCTACGTACCGTGCTGCTGGTCGTTCCCGTTGTCACTGCCTGCTGGAAATGCGCGGCCAGCCCAGCTTTGTCTTTGCATTGCTCTTTGCACTCCAGGCACCTGAAGCAGCTGTAGTTGGTCTGCTCCAAGCTGTTGCTCAGAGGCAGGATGGGGAGGTCCTGAGCCCCGTTGGCTGCAGCCAAGGCGTCCTGAGCCACACCAGTCACTTTGCTAGCGGGGAAGGAAGTCACCGAGACCAGGGGAGTGATGTCCGGCTGTCCAATCATTTGATCCAAAGCAATCGGCCTCATGACCAAGTGGGAGCACTGCATCACCAGCCCTTTGTCCTTGTGCTCCCGGGCGTGCAGGAGCAAACTGCACTTGTTGAAGAAGACAAGGCGTTTGGTGCAGTGGTTGCAGGTTACCTCGATGCGCATGCTTCGCCGGTCGTAGTGGCGAGCCAAGCTCTTCTCCAGGGCGAAGGAGTCCCCGCACTCCAGGCAGCGGTACCCAAAGGGAGGCAGGGTGAGACTCGCATCGGCTGGAGGATTCAGGTTGGGTTTGTATGTTGGCAAGAGGTTTTTACTGTTGAGGATCTTGTTAAAGGCTTCCACGAGGCTGGACTGGCTCCTGGAAATGACCGTGCCTGCGATGGTAGGGGAAGGCTTCTGCGGCTGCACCATCACAACCGTGGTGCCGTTGACTTTCTGGTTGGCCGTGGTGGTGATGGTGGTGGTCTGCGTCACGGTGCTGATGTTGGTCCTGGTGTCAGCTTTGGGCAGGGTCTGTGGCACCAGGTTGATGATGTTCTTGGCCACGGCTTTACCCGTCTTTGCCGGCAGCACCACGGATTTTTGCTGAGCCACGCTGGCAGCGATCAACATGGCACTGCTGGCATTCTGGATGGTGGAGACGGGCAGGACGGTCCCTTTGAGCTTGGTGCCGTTGCCAAGTTGAACACTGACAATTTTTGGCCCTTCGATGCTTTTCAAGGGGCTGGAGAGCTCCATTTTCTCCTTGGGCACCTCCAGCGCAATCCCTTCCTCTTTCTCTGCCGATGCTGAGAAGCCGGCACCCTCTAGAGAGGTCTCCTGAGAGCTCTGCTCGGCCGGCCCCTTGGTGGAGCCCGGCTCTGAATCTGATGAGACCCTGGTCACTGTCCGCGTGATGCTGCCACAGGATGTTTTGATGGTTTTAATCCGCACTTTCAGGGGCCGTGAGGAATTGGAAGAAGGAGAATCATTGTTGTTGTCTTCTTCCTCCTCCTCTTCCTCAGCACTGGACATACTCTGTGGACTTCCCATCGACTTCTCCAGAACTTCTTGCTCTTCCTTGAGGGTGATGTTGTCCAGCTGCTTGGGAGAAGTGGGGAGTCTGGGGCTTTGCACCACCGGTGAGGAAGGCTTGAAGAACGGCTCCCGGGGGCTGGCAGGTGAGTGTTTCACTTCAGGAAGGTTGCTGGTGCTGCTGTCGAGGTTTGGGTCAGAACCAGGCCAGGATGCGATGGGAGAATCATCCGTGGCGTAGCGAACGGTGACCGATTTCAGGTGATCCAAGGGACTGTCACCCAAGGCTGCAGCCAAACCCTTCGGGCTGGCTTCGCGGCCCACCTCCTCTGAGTCAGACTCCTCTTTTTTGATGCAGGGGATGGTAGGAGGGGACCCATTTGCACCCCCTGCCTGGCTTGCTTCGAAGGACTGCGGGAAAGCTGGGGGCAGGTTCTCCGCGCTCTCTCCCATGGGCTCTTTGCAGTCCAGCGACGGGGTGGGAGACGGGGAGAGGGAGGGCACGGCGAGGGATTTCTCTTTCGGCTTACACTCCCGGGGTCTGTCAATCAGGTTGGCAGCGTTGTCTTCATTGGGATCGGGGCTAAAATGGGAGAAGATATCCAGGGGTTTGGGGCCTTTTTCCTTCACCCAACACTCCCCATTGGAGGATGCCACAGCTTCCACAGACCTGGAGGTTGGGGACCTGGGCATCTCGGTGGCCCCAAAGCCATTCTGCAGCAAGCGGGGCCCAATGACGTGCCCATCTTTACTGCGCCCATCCAGGGCATCGAGCTGCTCGGGGCAGACGGTGTTCTTCACGATCACGCTGACAGCAGTGATGTCTGTGTGGGGAAGGACGTGGTCAGGGGGTCCTGGCTCCCCAGGGACTTGCTTGATGTGAGCGTCAGCTTCCTCGTGGCCAGAATGAATGGCCTCATTCGTGTCGATGTCAGGAATATCAAAAGCTGCCAGAAGGTCATCAAAATCTGGAGTTTTCATGTCACCCATGGTGGGGAATATGGCAGAGTCTGCAACAGAGCAAGGAGAGGAGCATTAGCACCATGACCTGAGCATGTGGATGAAGCCATAAGAGCCACGTAGCAGAGACACGGATGGGAACTTGCTTCTCCTGAGCCCCGCACTAAGCACAAAATCCCCGTGCCACGTTCCCTTTGAACCCCAGCTTTGCACCCCTCGGGCAAATCACTAATCTCGGCCTTCTTCGGCTTGTTTGTTTGCATATCATTTTTTGATCTGCAGCCAGGACAGAAGGAAGTTCAGAAGGATCCCACCGCCCCGGGAGAGACGTCCGAGACCACAGGATGCAGCCTGGTGAGGACAGCACTGCCCCAAGGCCAGAGCAATTCCCCACGTACGTACAAGCTGAGGAAGGACAACAGCTCCACAGCAGAGGATCGGCGGGTTGCAGTGAATCACCAACCAGAAACGTGTCAGGACCAGAGAGCTGCAGAAAGAGCGAACGCCTCACGAGGGGAACACCCTGTCAGGGGCACCCGATACAACGCAGGAACTGTCCTTCCCCCCCTCAGCAGCAAGGCCAGCCCCACAAGGACACAGCTCACGAGGAAGGCATCCAGATGGTAACAAGACGACTCAGGTAAGAGATCTCAAACACGTGGGCTGTGGAGCAAAGGATGAAGAAACGGGGGAGGCTGAGGGGAGACATGGCAACAGGTTTCAAAACATGGCTGCAGCAGAGACAAAGGGAATAACGTTCCTCCTGTCGCTGCAGGCTGGGTAAGAAATCCCAGGATTAAGCTGCAGCCAGGGGATGTGGCTTAGACAGCAGGAAAGACTCTGATTTATAAGGACAACCAGGCAAAGGATCCCGCTAGGCAGAAGGACGGGGGATGCCCCACGTGCTGGAGAGCAGCTGGACGCGTGTCTGTCCGGGGGGAGCAGATCTGCCGGGAGGGGCTGGGGTGGTCTCGGGGATGGTATCGGGGTGCGTCGCCCTCGGGTTTTCTGCTCTTACCATGGAGGGCAGATGGTTACTCCTAACATCAGTCAGCAAAAGCCAAAAATTAAAAAAAAATAAGAGGAACCTTTATCTCAGAGGCTGTGAGGGGTAAACGCAAACACCCTGCAAGCCCACAAGAGCCGGCCCTGGCAGTCGCCTCTTCCCCCAGCTCTCGGCGCTGCCTCTCAGCTGCTGCAGGTGAAGCCAAGGCCGCTGGAGCACTCACTGCCCGCCTGCCCTCGCCCTGCCTCCCGCTGCAGGGGCGGCACAGTGGGACAGGACTCCGCTCCTCCGACAGCATAGCTCACGTGTCAGGGAAATGGCCGCAGCTGACAGCCTGGTCCAGCCGCTCCAAGGAGATTCACAGCCTGTCCGGCTGTCCCAGCAGTGGGGTGGCAACTGCCAGCAGTGGGAAGGACAGGCAGCAAGGCTGCTCCAATGGCCACAGCAAAATCCATCGGCAGCAGACCGGATCCTGCGGGACAGACAAGGATGCCACACATCGTGGGTAAATCTGCTTTTTGCAAAAGGGAGGGATTCCCTCACAGGGAGCTCGGTTCAGTTAAAACCCACCAACACCAATGGAGAAGTTCAGCCTGCGTGGCCGGCAGCCGAGGAACCAACAGCCCCCGCAACCCAGTGCTGGAAGCCCTCGACCTTGCCTAATTTATGCCAGAAATAAGTCACTGCTCCAAAACCTGCTAAACCACCGACAGGAAGAAAACACGCAGCATTTGTCTCAACAGATTAGCCCGAGCATCCTCCCGGCTGGTGGCACATTACAGGCACCTTCATCTGTCACATCCTCGGGTGGCAGCATCCATCCCTTTGTCCTACCAGTTGCTGCGGGAGTGGTTCAGTGTCCCCGCAAACACGCTGCTGCGATATATGTTCTTTTAATAAAGATTTAATAATGTCCTCAAGTCCTGTCCACTTATTTGTGAGGAGTGGGATGGATGGATGGATGGGTGGATTCTCAGCATCTCGGTGTTGGTCAAACAGGCAGCAGCACTAACGAAGCTGGTTTCTGTCTCTCTTATCTAATCAGGGATGAACGCACACTAGCTTTCCCGTTGCAGGAGCAGTGTCTCTTCTCAGACACGTCTCTGTATGAGCCTTGGGCCTTGGAGACCACAACACATTCACCCTCACCGCTACACAACATGGAGCAGCTGGTTCAGTGTTTAGACCCTTCATCTCACCTCGACATGATGCTCCAGCTTCCCACTGGTCACAGAAAGGCTTTTGCTGATGGCTGCAGCCTGGCAGCACGCAGTGTCACAGGGAGAGGACACCACATCGCAGGCCAGGAGAGCATTCCTCGCATGCTGGTGCTGCTTAGGGGAAGGGTCGCGTCCTTGGAAGAGCTCCGCTGAGCCTCCACGGTGATCTCCATTTTGGAGACCCTGTGATGTACACAGAGGGCCAGACATGTTCCCATGGCAAAGAGCTCCATCCCACACCATTCTTCCTTTCCCAAAGGGGAGATGGATGAGGAAATGAGCAGAGCTGGTGCCCATCATCTCCACAGCCTCAGGGAAGGAGCAGCAGCTCCCACCCAGCCTGGGTTTCCTTGGAGGTGAGCAGCGGCTATCACAGCTCCACGCCGCTTGTGTCCGAAGCAAAAAGTACCTACTACCTTGTGCACCTGGAAGTCTCTCGACCAGCCTTCACCCTCTCCAACAAGAGTACCTGGTGACAAAGCAGTGTTGGAGGCCAAAGAGAGTTCAGCAACAGCCTTGGCACTGCTCTCACACATGGTTTGGTCTTTTTTTTGTACCTGGCAAACCCCCTTATACGCCCAATTCAGCTATTCTCCGGCTTAGCAGGGCTGTAAAGACTCTGGTGGTTTTCCCAACAGACAGCTTAGTAAGGAGGCTTAGTCTAGCTTTATTTTTAACTCTCACCGTAGGTCACCCCAAGGGGATGTCTGCCGGGTGCAGCACAGGGTCTGTGGGCCACCAATGAATCTGCTGCTCCAGAACGCCGCTGACATTTAAAATACAAGTGGGCGACTCTCTACAGGCACCGCTTCTGCCATGCCCAGGCAGCCCCATCTGCCGACCCACAGATCCCATCACAGCACTGCGGGGGAAGAAGTTAACAGGGCAAGTGCTCACAGGCTCTTAAATCTCCACTAAAGCCAAAGGGGAAGATGGGACGGAAAAGGCACCTCTGTGGGGAAGAGTAATATTTCTGTCCTGCAAAAACACAAAGGATTCGACATCGGAACAAGCCACTGGGGGACAAGAAAAGGGCGACCTCGGAGGAAGGCGTCCATGCCATGAAATGGAAAACCACCACAGCAAACAGCAGAGCCACCTTCTAGCCAGGGATGTTCCTGTTGAGAGAAGAGCAGTCACCCCGGAGATGCTGAGGAAGCTATGGCACCGGCCTCACTAGCCAGGTGGCAGAGGGGATTCTGTTAGCAACCGGATGATCATCTTTGCGGGGTTGAAATACACAGGAATAGGGTCTCAAAGAGCACAAGTCAGATTGTGCTGCTTTATAAACGTGTGAGGTCTTTAACCAAATGTCCCATTCCACTTTGGGATGTAGTCAAAATGCACCTGCGTTTAGGGGGACAGAGACTGTCCCTACAGGAAGGCTGATAACCTAGATCCCAAAAAGAAAAATTAGCCTCTGCTGCTAGTTATCACAACTGCCAGCATGTGGCCCCCAGCAGGCCACAGCTAAACATCTCCTTCCAGCACCAGCTGTGGGGAAGTGACTCATTTCTGGGAGATTTCAACAAGTTCACCCCGCTGTCTAAACCCAGTTTTCACCATGTGCTCCTCCAGGCAATGCAGGACTTCAGCCGTGGCCTCAGCGGAGGGAAGCCGTAGGTGAGAGGACCAGAAGGAAAAAGCACCAGGCTTTAAAATACTGCAGGGTGGGGGGAGATACCGAACGCCACGCTCCTCTTCCAGCACTGCCATCTGGTTCTCCAGCACAGGATCTCGGCGTGAGAACGGCATGACACAAGGACGTTTGTTTTTCAAATGACTTTTCTAATCACCGTTTAGCAGGATACAAATATTTACAGTAAAAAGGAACGAATCAGGTTGCTACACTGGAAAAGATTCCCAAGAAGAAAAAAGGAGACACGACGGAAATTCTCCTGGATAGCAGCACGGGGAGAAACAGCACCAGCTCTGTCCTCAGAGCGGGTTCGGGTCAGCAAGCTGAGCGGAGCCTGAAGGGGTGACGATGGATCTGTCTTCAGGCTCGATATTGCTTTTCTCTCTGCTGGGGGATGGCTCACAAGCGACGCAGAGAAGCCAGCCTTGCTGCACCCCCAGCACCTCCTGCAAGGCATGAATCCCCACCCTACCTCCCTGAGCACAACCAGACTGGGCTAAAAACACAAAGCTGCGGAGAAGACCTTCTCTCCTGGACAGGACACACGAACGAACACCAGTAAGAGGGAACCTCTGCTGGGATGCCTGGGCTGAGCAAAGCCTGGAGACGCTGGCAGTGGCAGGACTGTGTGCAGCAGCCCAGCTCCAGCAACAGAGAGGTCGCTCCCATCTCCGAAGCGCTGGCTTGCGTCACCACCTCTCGCCATTGATTAAGGGAAGCGGAGTGCTCTGGTGCGCTAACGCCACAAAGAAGCAGTCCAGTGCTCAGCCTGGCTTATTGCTTCTGTTTGTGCTCAAGATCTGCTCTGCCGTAAACCCTTAATTCATTTTTATCAGGCCCTCCAATGGGGAGAGGAAAGAATGAACCCACAGCACCTGATTTCTCTGGGCTCACAGGTGGGTTTTAAATACATCCCACTAATCTTTTTTACCTGTTTCCTTCAATTACTTCCTTCCTAGCCCCTCACTAAAAAGTTTCTGGCCTTTCTTGCCTTTAAACACTCTACCTCTGTCTTGGCCAACCATGCCCTCCTTTTAGCACCTCTGCTTTTAAAAGCAAAACTGGTTATGGATCCTCTGTCTCTTTTTTAAAAGCTCACAGCTTTAAGGCAGGAATGAAGTCATTTATGAACCGTTCATCACGTCCACGCTCTCAGAGGTGCTCTTCAACTGATGGCTTCCCAAGAAAGGGAGGCTCCTCCTTGCAGGAGTCCCTGCACAGGACTGATTACATGGGTATTTTTCCTTGTTTGGTGTTAACAGGAAGGTCTCCGCCCCAGAAGGGTTTTTTTTTTGTTGTTGTTCTTAGAAATCCTAAGATCCTAATCTTAGAAGTCCTAAGATCCCCCAATTCAGGTCTTTCTGATGGAAGAGGAGAGTCACACTCTCGAGTCAGTAACTCCTATCAAAAAGGAGACAGCAGAGATACGAAGAGCCCAGCTCCACCTCCAGCTCTACCAGGCTGACATGGGGAGTTATTTTGGTAGCTCAAAACACAACTATTTTCTTAGGCAAAAGAACTATTTTTCTTAGGTGAAACAAAGCCAGCGAGGGGGGAAGGGAAGGGTATTTTTAACCTTACTGGCTAAGCGGTGTTAACTGTCTTGCCTCACAGAAAAATAAGTGTTTACAACAAGCACCAGATTCACGTGGAAACAGTTCTCTGAGGGGGGCAACGGTTTCCCACCATGCACAAGCCCTCCACGTGCAGGCTGCCTTCGGAGGCATGGGCAGGACCCGTCCATAGTTGTGCGGCTCAGAGCCGGTCTGATCGTCCATCAGCGTGGTGGTCAGCAGTCCCCTGGCTTCACAGCTTGGGAAACCGCAGCACGGGGGAGAGAGAGAGTCAGAAATCCACATCCATATGTGGAAAAGATCCCCAAATCCTCTCTGGATTTGACGACGACAAGCTGCAGAAGAGAAGGTTGCCAAACTTGTTTGCCAGCCTGCCCTGAACATCACAGCCCCGGCTCTAAATTAGAGGCCGGCAGACTCCACATTCGAAAGTCCCCCCTCTGCGATCCTGCCTACTACCAAAACCACATCAAAGCACATGGGGCACAGGACCACCCTGAAAAACACCCCACGGAGATGGTTACCCTGATGGAAAACACAAGGCAGTGCAGTGCACCTCTGACCGCTGTACAGACCAGGGCTCACAGCCGGCACTGATGGCCGCCCTGCTGGGAGACGGCACACGGCGGTCGAGCCATGTGCCACTTGGGAGCAGGACACATCCCGGGATCAGCAAGGAGGCCAGCTGGGTAACCCAAATCCCTGGTCAGAGAAGGAAACTGGCACAGGCTGCCGAGTCCAAAACCACAGAGTTACTAGCGTCCCCTTTCCACCCCAAAGATCCCCCTTCTACCCCAACCATTCTGCCAACCCAGCCACCTCGCGCCCGCGAGCTGTAGCCATGCAGTAGGTGACTCCTAAGGTCAGGAATGCCAGGCACCACTTCTCTACAAGCCTCCCCAAGGTTACACGGGGTTTTGAACCGAAATCATCGACGCTATGCTAAAACCAGCCCTTCCTCCAGCAAAGCGCAAGGCTGGAGAGACGGGGCTAGAGCTGAAAAACAGGGCAGCCACAGCCCGTTATTTGCATAATGAATATATACACACACACACAAAAAAAAAAAACCTAGCAAAAGCAAATCACACCAATAGTCACCCGGCTTTCAGTTTCAGGCAGAAGGACATAGTTTTGCGTTAGTCTGCCGTTCACAAAACCATCCCCAGCATCCAGAGCGACTGCTCTTGCAGCTTTGCTCCAGGCCAGTTGTGTCACCGCTGTCCGATCCTGCACGGGACATAAACTGGGTGTGGGGACTACAATCAGCAGCCGTAGCACGCTTATTAAACAAGTGCAGGTACCTGGGATGTAACGGTGTCTGGCTGAGATGCAGCGGGAACGTGTTTTAGCTGGTCCCTGGCAGGAAGAGGAAGCAGTTCTGATAACTGTCTGCTGCGAGGTTCAGGTTTCTGCCTGTCAGAAGAGCAGGAGGCTGGGCAAGAGGCAGGTCTTGGGTTGCTGCCCTCCACGGCACAGCAAAGACAATAAAAATCCACAAGCGTTGGAAGAACAACCACGAGGAAGAGGAGATTCCACTTTCCAGGTGTGAGTCCGCAGACCTGCAGCTCTGAGTCTGGAGCAACCCAAGCATCTCCCTACCAGATCCAACACCGCAAGAGCCCGGGTGTTTCCCCCCAGCAGATGATCCCCCACCAGCGCGAGGCCCAGACAAATCGAAGCCGAGCTCCTGTTAGCAAGGCAGAAAAGCTGACCCGGGGCATACGCTGGCCCCAACTCCATCGCAGCACTGCCAAGACGCAGAGCCTGAATCGGTCCAGTTGAGGGGAACCACTGCAAGCCCCCCAGAAGTTAAGGAGGCTCACAGCTGAAATAAGAAGACAATGAGTAACTGCTGAAACACAACTGTTATTTTTATGGCTCATTTGCTTATTTAGTCTACCACAAAACGATAAAATGTTGTTAAAAATCTCCTCTCCAGCAGCCAAGCCTCCCTTGAAAGAAAAGTTTATTTGTTCATTAGAAGGGGTTTGCCCAGCTCGCTGTTTCGGAGGGACGCCGACACCAAGTTGGTGACAACACACGTGGAGACGACACTGCTCTCCTTTCCCCAGACGACTCCTGCTTAAAAACCCCCAAAACGTGCCAGCTCCGCTCGTGTCATCAGCTCAAACAACTCATCACCCACTGCCACCTCACATCCTCCTCCGTACACCAAATCAGAGGCAATTCTCCATCTACGCACCATGTTCCTGTACTGGTCCCATACCGAGTCGTGCTAAAACATATCCAAAGGATCCCGCCCTTGCACACCACCCGGCTGTGCCCACTGTGCAGCGCTTAAAATGCTCACACTGTTTTTTGAAGATCTGCTTTCCGACCGAAGCCTGCGCCAGCCAGCCCTCGCAAGCGAGGGGCTCCAAAATGCTATCAGCCCTGGGTTTGGCAGGGGCACAGAGGACTGCACGCTCGCCCCCGACGCCAGGAGCACCTGAAGGGCTTCCCACAGCACATTTTTGGCACGGGGTGGGCAGGAGCACCAACCGGGCCCCCGACCGCCTGCCCCTGAGTGTTGCCCACTGGCCGTCAAAGCTGAGCGGGGGCCGCTCCAGACCAACCGGAGCGGTTCAGACAAAAGAGGCCAAACGCTGGGACTATTTCAAGGGCTTGCTATTTTTAAAAGCTGCTTTTCCTGTTTCCCTTCCTGACCCTCGCGGGGACTTGCTGCCCGCCAGCAAGTTTGCACCAAAACAACAAGAAAAATTACCCTCCAAAACCCGACGTTGGAACAAAGTTAAGGCGGGTTTAGCCCCCCTCCCTGCGCCGCCCTCCCGCATACACACGCATGGGGAGCCTGCGGTCCTGCCTGCTGCCGCCGCGTCCGAGGCCAGCGGGAACGGGAACGGCTGCGCTCCCAGCACCACGTGACAGGCGGGATTAGCTTCCGAGGCACAGAGGAAACCTTTGACAAAGCCTGTCCCCGTGCCGCTGCTCCCAGGCCTCGAGCCCGTGGCCTCCCTCGGGCCGCCTTGGAGCCCTGGAGAAAAACAAATCTCCGCCGCTGGTATCTGCAAAACACAAAATAATAAGGACAGGTTCACCTGGCTGGCAGGGAGCCAAGCGGATTGCTGCCTCTCTTGTCCTCCCGGGGCTCTCGGAGCTATTTTAAAACTGATCCCCTGCTAAAAAGCCCCAGCCTTTGTGCAGAGGAGACGTCACCGGTGAGAACAACTGTTTTTAATGAGCCAAACGAGTGCTGGGTGTTATACAATCTCACTCCCCAGCGGAGACCTCGCAGACAATCTTCAGAGGACCTTGCAGGGGGAGGAGGACAGGGGGCAAATTCCCCGAGCAACAAACTCGTAGCACCTGGCACAGCTTTTCTCCATTTCAGTGCCTCTTTCGCCCTCCCAGTCCCTCCCAGCCCCTGTTACTGGCAACTGGTGGAGAGGACAGAAAAGCCCACAGCAGCCAGCATTCATCTGTTTCCCTTCCCTTCTCTCCAGGGCAGCTCCTCCTGCCGCCACGCTCCCACAAAACAGCCACATTAATGGTTGATGTGTCTCGCAGCTGGTGCTGGGGAGGGATGGGATCAGCGGCATCTGCCCCGGCACGGAGAAAGCCGTGGCGCAGCGGCCTTGCCTTGCCTTCCTCACAGCCCTGCAACTCATCAAAGAAAGCACAGCCGGGAGCAGAGCCCAGAGTACTTCGGAGCCACTGCCCGGATTTCGTGGTCGAGAGATTGTGCGAGATAAACGCACAGCTTTCCTTTGTTTTGGGACTAGAAGCGTAGCTGTGACAAGTTTTGCACAAGTTGGCACAAGCAGCCGTGGCTTTGTAGTAGCAACCCACTTTAAAATGAGTGGTTTTTGTTTCGATGGTTTAATTCAAGTTTCTCACTGCACACATGGTGCCCTGCTCCAAACAGGGTATCTGCAAAAAGGAGTTTCCTGAAAGCAGCCAGCCAGAGCTCTTTCCCCCAACAAGAACCTGAAACCAACTTGATATTTTTCAAGTGACACAGAACAGTGTCATTCTACTGCCCAAACTGAGGCCAAAAAGTAAACAAGATTTCAGAGATGAAAGGATTTTAAGAGATATTATTAGTCTGACAGCAAGGAATCGCCTGGAAGGATTGCTTGCTCAGAAAACACAGGCTGCGCTGCTGTGAACCCAGCAGAAAACCATACGCTGAACCTGCAAGAGGACTTTGTTTTTTCTCTCCGTCTCCAACCAGCGCTTCCCTCTTAAGTGAGATCTGGCATACAGGTAACATCCTAACGAGCTCACACTCTTGACGAAGTTGGGTTTTAGCCCCTGCTCCCTGTTACACGTGAGGAAACTGAGGCCCGGGGTGATGTGAATGCCACACCAACCGAGCCAGACCAGCACCTGTTCCAGGACCATCTCCCACCACATCAGGACTCATTCTGCCACCAATGGATCCCACCCCGCCGAAACCCCGTACCTGTTGGGGCTACATCCTTCCCCTCTCCGCTTTCTTCGCTTCTGCGTAGGCCCCCTCCTGGGCCGGCTGCTCTGGGAACCACCTTCTGGCGTCTAGCACAGTGCCAGACAGATTCTCCAACTTCAACGTTTGTTAGCCGCCCCTCACTACTTTCCAGAACTATAATTAGTTTTGCTAATATAAAAAGCAGAAGGTATTCAGCCAAGCTTCGGAAGAGACAACACAGGTCAGAAGAGAAACAAAGGTTAACATTAAGAATGGCTCTTGCACGTTAAAAGTCTTTATTTAATTCCATGTCCATGGATCCAAAATTAAAATCCATGTACCCACGGACTTGGAATTAAAACTCCCACGCCTCCTTTTCTCCTTATCAGAGGAAATATTACCTCCCCCATTTCGGAATGAAGGAAGAAGGCAGAGGAGAAGCATCAAGGGCAGGAAAGCGATTTGGGGAACAGCCCCTGCAGGGAACCGGCACCTCCACGGAGCCTTGGCGGGGTTTCTGCACCCGGCAGCCCCTGCTCGTGCCCGTCCCCTCGCACTTGTCCCGCACTCCTCCGCAACAACTGCTTTTCCGTCCCTTCGCATGCAGCATCCACCCCTCAAGCGATTCACAAAGTCCCCCCACCATTGACACGCCCCTGCTCCCACTTGCATCCACTTGCTCCGTCATCGTCGCCCAAACCCACACAGCCCATTTCCAAATCACAGCACCCAAGCCCTTGCCAGCACACGACATTTCTCTCTCTGCCTCCTGATCTCCTAAGAATTTGCTTATCTAGCAAGCCTTTAGCGGCACAGTTTGCAAACGCCATCCCCATTGCGTTTCCGGAGAGGCAGCCGCTGTGCCAGGGACCGGAGCCCGGTACTGACCTGATGGGAAGGAGCCTCTGGATGGAGCGCAGAGGGAGAAAAAGAGAAAAAAAGGGGGGGAAGGGACAGAGAGTGGTCTCAGGTTTCACGTGTAGGAGAGGGGGGAAAATGATAGAAAGGCAGGCTGGTTAAACAAGAACCAGCAACACGTCCGACTCTCAGCATGACATCATGAGGTCAGGGCTCAGCGGGGACGGCTGCAGTGGGAGGGGAGGTTCAGAGGGAAAAAAATCAGAGAAATAAATAAATTAACCCAGCATCAAACCCCTCTGCGCCCCTGGCACTTCGGGAGGGCGGCTCTGGGTATGGTGGTGGTCTAACAGCAACCGCTGGTGCCGATGGGAGCCGGAGGGGTCCCTCCCCGCCGCCTTGCCTCCCAGCGCAGTGGCTGACGGCCGGAGCGGCCCCCCCTGTCCCTGCCATCTGCCAGCGCCGTGATCCAGAAACTCCATCGCTCGGCCTCCCCGCTGCTGCCGTCCGCTCGGGTAGGGCAGGGTGCGGGAGAGACGGGGCGCTGCAAGAAGGAGCAGCAACTACGGGGTGTCCAGGCTTCACTGCACCAAACCAGGTTTCTCAGCCTGCCCGGCAGCGTTTGCATCCTCCCCTCCACCAGAAACCCAAAGAAAAAATCCTTAGTATTCCTGGAGAGGCTCTTCCCTGTCTCCAGGCGCATCCTGGCCCTTTCCAGGGAGCTCCGGGACAGAAAGGGGTCTGCACTCGCTGAAGCAGCAGCCCCTGCGGTCCCCTGAGCTTGGCTGGACAGGGATCCACCACGGAGGGGAAAAAGGAGCGAGAATCCCCACACTTCACCATTTGTAAGATCAGGGCAGCCCAAGGACGCTGTGGGGCTTTGAAACGCACTACAAATCTCAGGGGTGAGACGTTAGAGAGGGTAAATATATACCGGGGGAGCACAGACCATCCCTCCAGCCCCTCTGAAGGACAGAGCAAGGCAAAGGGTGCGGGGTCTCTGCTTTTAGGATTCTTCAAGATCTTGGAAAGGGGGAAAGGTCTGAGTCAAACTGCAGAAGCACCCAGAGGCCTGAGCTGACCGGTCCCCCCTTTTTTCACCTTAATGGGGCCGCTGAAACTTTAACAGCTCAGTTAGAAGCAGCCATCGAGGAGGTAAGCTCATGACAAAGCAAGGCAGCATCTGGGGAGTTTCATAAGCTGTCATCTCCGTGCCAAATCCCCCAAGCTCCTCCTGCTCAGAGGGAAACGCACACACAAGACCTGAGGTTCCTGGCTTTGGGAGTTCAATTTCCCTTTTTCCAGCAGGGAAACTGCTGTCTGCAGCCCGACATCCCCTCGGACCGAAGGGGAAACCCTCTGATGGGTGCCAGGCTCAAAGGACACGAGCACCTGCGGGAGGTCTAAAGACCAGCTGTCCCCAGTTTAGAAACCCAGAGCTAACCAAAGCCACCCAACAGCGCAAGCAGCAGAGCAGGAACGGGCGCTCCAGGTCCATCCATGTCAGCCCTTCCCTTCACCCAGCCAGCAGCACGGAGGCAGCAGCAGATCCTGCCGGATCACAGAGAGGTGCGAGGCCCGTTCCTTGCTCGGCAGCAAACTTCCATGTCATTTCTCGCACAATCCAGGCCGCTCTCCTGCCCAGCAGGGCCTCCACCTGCCACATCCAACTCTTTCTTCAGCTGTTTTCCAGGGTTATTGCTAGCCAACAGTATCGTTTTCTCCCAAATGCCCAGCTCCGCTTGATTTACCGAGAGCGTGGGGGAGAGACATTTGCTTCAGGCTTTCCAAAGAAGAGCTCACACCTCTTGGTTCAGACCAAACAAGGAAAGGATCACCCCCAAAAGAAACATTTTTAGCACACGCTCAGAAGGGGAAACAGTGCTAGAGGAACGGCTAGCGGGGGTTTGAGCAATTAAGGCCTTGGCGCAGCAAAGTATAAAACGCTTCCAGTACAAAATCCAGGCGCTCAGCAGCTCCAGGAACAAAGTCTACACCAAGGAACACCCTCGTGCTCCATGTGTGACAGCCACCCCCTCCCTCGGGTTTCATCTCCCCCCATGTTAAGCAGCAAATAACACTTGGCAGGGTTTATCTGCTCTCGAGGCACAGGCACCTCGTGCTCCCACAATGGACGTGCCCCTGGCAGACGTGGCTGCTGCACAGGCTTTGGGGTCAGGGCGTGTTTTGGGATGCCCAGAGAAGCTGTCGCAGCACCCCTGTGTGTTTCCAGCCACACAGGCTGGACCCAAAAGCAGCCGTGGCTGCAGGATTTAAGGGAAAGAAAAGAGACAACGATGACATGATGCTGGCAGAGTTTGCTCCAGCACTTCAGGTTGGGTTTTTTTGTCATTTATTGAATGCGAATGTGCGTGGATACCCACAATAACAGCAAATGCTGGTGCCGAAACGGCTCCCGTGGGCGATGATCCGATGACCTGTCCCAGAAGGGCTGGTCTGTATGGAGCAGCTCGCGGCCACGCTTCCTGGCATGTCCCATCTCAAGGCTAAGGGGACAAGAGGAGTGGTGTGATTCAATTGGGATTTGATTTCAATCAATCCCAGCACACCTGGACATATATATTCCCAGCAGCTGTTATCAAGGTGGGAAAGAACGGCCCAGCAGTACTGGTTTTGAGGGAAGCAGCCAGGCAGGTATTGCAGCCTCCAAACTCGAGCATGGGCTCTGCTTGGACAGAGCCCCACTGGGGATTCGCTTCCAACCCGTTCTCTCCAACACCTCCGGCCACACAAATTCAGCTTCTGCTGGAATAAAACTCTCCCTTGGCACGGGGGCTGCTCTGGGAGACTCTTCCTCTCCTGGCCTGGTCCTCCATTTTCAGTGAGCTACGGGCAGGGTACCTCCCCAGGCTCGGCTGCTCTCACCCTCTCTGATCGTGCCCTTCCAGGCCCCACGCTCTCCTGTGTGGATGGTTTCAGTGGGGTCCGCTGCGGCAGGTCCCCTCTCTCCTGCCAAGATCTCGGGTGCTGAACCTGCTCTGCCGCAGCAGCCAGCGGACAACTGGTGTGCTCTCGGAGAGCGGCGCAGCCAGAAACCCAACCAGACCTGGTTCCTCCCACATCCAGAGGTTTTTGCAGCACAGCCCGGACAACAGACAAGGAGAAGGGGCACGGTGGGATGCTCGGCAGCTCTCGCCAAGCCTGGCTATCTGTTCACTGACAGGCAGGGAGAGAACGGTCACTTTAAGGCACTCCAAGAGTTTAATTATTAATTTTTCCCAATGAAATCTACTGCCTCTCGGGGAGGCACGCTGCCTTGCCCCAAGTGGGGTGTGTGCCCTGCTGCTGACATGCCTTCGAAAGGGCTCCATCTGTCTGTGTCTATCTGTCCGTCAGTCCTTCCTTCCTTCCCCCTTTCCTTTTTAATTCGCTTCTAGCACATGAAAAGGCTCTCTGGGGGTGCCAGGTAGAAAATAATACTCTGCCAGGGCGCTTGATGGGCCATTTGAAACCCTCGGCATTGTTTTCCCTGCTCCAGGCGGCAGCAGGGGATTAAAACTTCAGCCATTATGCGCATGTTTTGTGCTCCATTGTGCTCCTCTCAGCCCTCCCTCAGCATTAACATCTAAACAGGTCGCACGTCCAGCCCAGAGCCAGGTCCGGGCATCTCCTCGCCACGCCACCGCAGCTTCGCCAGGACACTCCGTCCCTTCCTCCCTGCATGCCCAACCACCGGACAGACCCTGCACTGGAGCTGAGCGAGCTGGATGCTCGTGCAGGTCAAGCAGGAGCAGAGGAGAAACGCAGGGCGCTGGCAGTGGTTTTCTGAAGGGTCACGGCAATCCCATCGCCTGCGATTCTCCCGCGTGGCGTGGCAAAGCCGTCTCTGCCGGCCAGGAGCGTGGCAACAGCGGGATCCCTTCCCGAGGGGAACAGGCAGAGCCTTCTCACCCTTGCTCTGGAATAAGCACGTCCACGATTACTGCAGCTCACTGCAGCACCCTTCGCAGAAAAAACCCCAAACCAAGGGCTGCAAATGCCTTGGCTGAACCAGCGGGCGAGCTGCGTGCCCGCACAAGCCAGCCAGCACTGTTTCAGTTCAGCTCGAGGAGGAGGAGCGCTGCTTGAAAACCCTTTCCTGGCTCCATTTCCTACGGGAGGATAAGCGGGCAGGGCGCTGGCGACAGCACAAGGCCCGGCCTTTGCACAGGAGTTGCACCGAGTCGGTAACCCAGTGCGGCAAAGCACGCCGGCCCCATCCGCCAGCACAGCAACGCAAACACGCCTTGCTCGGCTGCCCCCCGACTGTATCAACAAGGAGGAATTATCCCCCAACAGAACTAGCCACGATGATGCAAATGCCGTGGCAAATCCCAGCCTCCAAACCTGGAGCTGAGGCTGTCCCTGTGCCCAGACCCAGCCCAGGCACACCGAGAGGTTTTGCTGGCAGAACTCGCTTGGCGTGGGGTAAAAACCGTGGGAGGGGGAGCAAAGAGCAGGAAAATCCTACTCCAGACCAACAAACAAGGCCAGCAACCGGGGAAAAAAAAGAAAAAAAAAAAAGGATTTTTTTTTTGCGTTAGCACAACTTATTTCAGCCAGGCAGTATCTCTCGTTTTCTATAAATACATGATATAAGCTGTATCTGTGCAAAGGGGCTCGCTGGCTACGAACAAGGCGCCTGGGTTCCCAGAGCATCCGACATGACCCAACCCCGTTCTGCTGGGGGAGGGCCAGCAGCGGTATTTCCCCCTTCTTTTTAAAGGCTGCCTCCCATTTCCCACACACCAATCATCCCCGCTTTACAATCTAATAAGGAAGAATATATTTATTTCCTCATGAAAAAAATCCCCCTCGCAGCATCCCCAGTTGCAGTCGGCTCAACTGCCTCCAATTTCAAGAAGGCCTGAAGTCTGAAGGCTGAATTATTTGCTGGAGGATGGGCATCAGTAGCTCTTGGGTTTAGTCCTATACAGACATCCCCAGAAAGAAAAAAAGAAACCACCATGTTATTCTTCGCAGCACGCCAACCCTCCCGGACAAGGGAGCAACATGCGTCAGCCTGGGCTGCCCCATCGTTTCAAGCATTGTCTCCAAATGCTCTGGGCAGAGGTTGGAGCTCCTCAGCCACAGAGCTGAGCGAGACGGCCCCGGCTCACGCGAAGGGAAGGAAACAGCCTCCTTGCCGCTTTCAGTCTGAAGACGCTTGTCGCGAAGAGTTTGAACACAGATTTATGATTGCTGTAATTAAAGTAAATAAAAAACGTGCTCCCTTTATTCTGCATCCATCTAAGGTGGCTTCTTGGGATCCCTCCCCACTGTTTGGATCGCAAGTGGCAAGAACAAAACCACCTCAAATCTCCCTCCGATGCAAAGATAAACAGGAGTGAATAACATCTACACCGAAACAAACAGAAAGGGCTGGTGCCAGACCCAGAACCAGCAGGTATCACCACTGAAACATTGTTTTTATCTTTCAATAGGTTTTGCAACAGCAAGCTAGTCTTTAAAAGCAAAGAGGAGAATCTAAAATCAGCTGTGAAGGGAGGGGGGAGGAGATGGTCTCTCACCAACATGCAGCAAACACACAGATTCCCCCTGCCAGGATATGAATAGCTACCTCACAGATTTCATTGAATTCAAGCAAAAAAAGATGCTTCATCAGGGAATGGAGCAGGAAACTCAGTTCTTCCCGGTCCCCCCATCCCCGCAATGGGGTGCAAATCCATGGAGAGGAGCCCGGCAGCCCGGTCCCAAGCTCCCATCGCGGCGCAGAGCACAGCTGCCACGCAGAGACGACACATCCTGACCGGAGGCTGGTTGGGGATTAAATTCCCATACGTTTAACAGAATTAAGTCTCTACCATCTGCTAACTTCTGGAGATATCAAAACAAACAAGTGGTGGACGAGATCCAGAAATCCTGACAATTTGGCTGGCCTGAAAAATTAAGTTTTTAAACACTGGCAGGCATTTTTGTAGCCATAATCGGCATAAAGCAGCCTCAATGTCATCGCGGGGAGGTTTTTGTTCCCAGATTTACCAGTATGACCAGGATCCACACTGCTGTACGCAGACAAGGGCTTGGTGGTTCCAGGCAGACATTTCACGGCAGAATGACCAGGATCTCCCCAGGCGTTCAACCTAATCACGCTCCCCTCACCTGCGCCGTTTCCACATCGTGATGAGCAGTTACCAGCTATCTCCATCCCAGCGAGTTTCATGCTATTTCATCACTTTGGGTTTTACAATGTAAAGTTTCGAAACTCAGCCAGGACACCCCGTTTATTCTGGCGGTATAAATAGAAAATCTGCCACGTATGATGCCAAAAGGAAGGGAACACCAAGTTCCCTCGCTCCCGTCGCACGCTACGACGGCCCCACACCATAACTGCGCTCGCTTGCTATTAGTGTGTTATTATTTTTATAGCACCCAGTTGTGTGCTTAGGTACTTGATGGTACAAATAAATTAAAGCCCTAGAAAATATCTTGCAGGGAGCAATCACACATTAGCAGAAGGAGGGATTAGACCCAGGAGAACCTAATCGGGGTGGAACAAGCCCAGAAAACTAGAGACAAACGCAGTTCCTGCAAGATGATGAGAGCTTCGGGCTCTGTTGGTACTCCTGGTCATCACAGGAGATCCTGAGCTGCCTCCACAGCTGCACCACCTCTCCAACAGCCGCAGCCTTGCATTTCTGCACAGTCCCACTGGTTTAGAGTGGTCCCTAGGAGGAATCAGGGGCCCCTCGCATGGACCAGGCTGCAGGATTAACACCAGGAGTAAAAGCTGGCAGAGCTCACCGATCCTCCTGTTGCTCCTGACCATGAAAACTCAGGGGAAGAGAGTCTTTGGGAAGCACCTCCGCCAGTCCTCCCGCCTCTGCTCATGCCAGCACGGCCACATGTGGGGTGACGCACTTTTTTTCCTCCTCAGACACACTAAAAATACATCCTTTGAGGCAGCTGTTTCCACAAACAAGGCTCAGTTCCTAATGCACTGCTTAAAACCTAAGTACAGAGGCTATCAAACTCCCCTGCTCACCTTCTAGGGGAGTCTCTTTGAATTAAACTAATTGTGGGGAGATAATCACAGCCCCCAAGGGCTGCCCGTTACCCGATCACAGGCAGGCACCAGCAGCGAGGAATTAAGGGACTTTACAGGGGCAGAGCCCAAAAAACAGGAGAATTGAGAAAAGAAACTGTGTTTGAAAGAAAACAACACATTCTTACTACCAACCCACCCTCCCTCTCACAAACCAAAATCTGGGAGGCTCTTAAGGAAGTGGCCGAGACCCAAAAGAAATAGCCCCACTGAAATGCTCCACTTCCCTGCAGAAGGTCCTCTCCCTGCCCCTTGGCCTCCTCCTCTTCCCCAGGACTTCAAAAAACACCCCCAGCCCAAGGCCACCTCACTGCCCACAGTCCCAAAGCAGGCCAGCATCCCCCAAACCTCACTGGGCACCTCAAGAAATGACAGCAAGAACCTGCCGTTAGTCTTCGCTATTCCCAGTTTCTTCCCTGTGGGAAGTCAGGGTGGACCTAGAGCCCAATTCAGGATGGTGCCCACCTCTCCACGAGCCTTCTGCATCTGAAACCACACTGGGACCTCCTAGAGAGCTTCTCCACTCCTCCCAACCATCTCCAAAGAGACAGACTGCTGTTACAGGACCCGAAAACACACAGGCTGCATTACCAAGGCTGCAACAGCATCTCCTCCACACCTCCTGTGTTCTCTTCCCCCACCAAAACCAGAGTAATAACAAGATTCCCTCCTCCCTAAACCATTCGGCAGCCACAGCACTGTTCTTCCCAGTATGTTGGGATGTGATAAGAGACCCACATGCCCCTTTCTCAAACACCATCCTCAGGACAGCAGCACCTAGAGAAGCGAGAGAGGATCTAGACAGCCCAAAGCCCGACTGGCTTCTTATTCATATGGCCACTCCTCAAAAAATGGAGGAGCAAGAAACCCCCCCGGGAACTGGGGCCCCAAAAGGATACACCACCTTATTGGCAAGAGATGTTACAGCTGAAAAACTGGGGGGACCTCTGTCAGCCCCTCTCTGAGCTCTGTGCTGGAGGGGGAAGGCTGCCCGCGCCCCCCTTAGCCCCCTCAGAGCAGGGAGGAGGAAGGAGCTCACTCCCAGGAGCTCTGGAAGGGAATGACAACAATCCCAAATCCCAGGGATGAAGAGAGGGAGTCAGGACCAGGCCCTCCCAGGAGCTGTGGGGGCACATGAACAGCCCCCCACCCCGCTGGAGAGGAGGTATGGGAGGTCTCATCCTGCCCCCAACTATGGAGGGGGGCACGACCAGAGCCCCCCACCATTCCCAGTGATGTCAAGGCAGGGGGAACGAGCCCACGTCTCCCCAGAAGATGCAGGTGGGCACTATCACCCCTCCACTGCTGGGGAGGGAGGGGGACATGAGCAGGCTCTCCAGAGGCAGAGGGGAGGGGAGCCACGGCCAGCGCCCCAAAAAAACCCTCCGGCCTGGGGGGACCGATG
>VZSZ01003525.1:38291-65030 GCA_013398815.1 Ibidorhyncha struthersii
CGTCCCTTGGAAACGCGCACGCAGGAGAAGAAGCAGTTCTGAAAACCCATTACAAAGCAGAGGTCGATATAGAAACGTGTGTGTCCCCCCCCACCTCCCTGCTCGCCGAATAACTATCCCCAGGAAAAGAAGAAAAAAAAAAAACCAACCAACCAACACTTAAATACAATTTCATAAATATTAAATCATGAAAAAAAAAGTTGAGACTTGGGTTTTCTTCCCTCCTGGTAAAACAAACGAACGAACAGACAGACAGGGGCCAGGAGGGAAGGCAGGAAACAAGTGTCTAATATAGACAGTTACTTCAGCTATAAAGTGTAACCTGCTGGATGGGGCCGGAGGCGCCGGGGAGGGAGACAAAGGTCCAGCAGGGACGGGGCAGGCGTCCCTGAGCCCACCTTCCTCCCGCTGGCAGGCCCCGACGCGATGGTCATCGGCGTCGAAAGGTTTGAGAGCCCTTGAGAACCAGTGTGTGAACAGCGACTGTCCTCACGCTCCACCAACCTCCTGGGGATCCGGATACCCGGAGTAAGGCCATTCCGCTTGGACTTTCCAAAAAAAGTAATCGCATTTAAAAAAAAAAAGAAAAAAAAAAAGCTTTTCCTTAAAAAATATCAGCTCGCGTTGCATCCACTTTAGACAGCTGAAGTGGGAAGAGCCTTGGCGTTGAAACAGCAACTAAAAAAATCCCTTTCTACACCACTACATTCTTTGTTTCCTTAGCAATCATTGCTAATTAGTATAGAAACCCCTTGCACTACTGCAAGGGCAAACTTTAAATTACTTTTTTTGATATATATATAAAAAAGAACGGAGGATTCTAACCCACCGGGAACACAGGGAAGAGTCACTTCATTTCTTTAAAAAAAGCATTTAGTGAAAATAAAGATCAGTCCAACATCTGCTCTGAGATCTCTCGAGAAGCGTCTGCAGCCGGCGTGGGCCAGGCATCACCGCGGGGAAATGGCAGCAGAACAATCCCTCCTTTTAGCTTATCATTCTGTTTAAAATCAGACTCCAAATGCCCCGTACTTTTGTGGAGGCAGAAGTCCGTCTCCTTTACGTAGGAATCTCGGTTCCAAGCTGCTGGGAGCAGTGGTGTCGACTGCAGCTACGACACAGGCGAGATATCAAAAGGGAGCCACGCTATAAAAACAGGAAGGGTTTTGCACGTGGTGCCCGCAGCAGGACGGAGGGCAGGGGAGGGGAACGGAGCAGGCTGGGTTTGGTCCATTTCCTTAAGAAATACTTTAGAAAAAAAGCGTGCCTCTCACAAAGATCTCCCTTCGCCTGCGACTCCCTGCTTGGCAGGGAAGGGATGAAAGGGCTTAGTTTAAAAACCAGGGTCAAAGCAATCCAGAACCTCCCTGACGTCTCAAGAGCGTCGCACATTCAAAGTCCTCCGAGCAACACAGCACAGCGCAGCGCACAGCTCTCCTCCTCGCTCTCGGGGCCATGCAGGATTGAAAACGGAGGCGGCTCCGGCAGCAGGAGCAGCTGGCGGGGGAGAGGAGCTCGTCCACAGTCCGTGCAGCTTCCGCTCCCCCTTTCTGCCTCTCTCACATGGGATACTTTCTGCTGGAACACTGAAAAAAAACTTATTTATTTAAAAAAAAAAGAATGACTATATGCAGGACTAAAAAGAAGTGATATGACTGAGTTCAGAGAAACATTTAAATTAAAAACTTGTTTAAAATACAAAATAAAACCACGTTTCTCTGTCGCAAACTGCCCCAATGAGGCTCTAATGCCCGTTTTCCCCCAGTGACTCTTCAGAGTCGCCCATTCTCGCAAGGTTTGTGGTGTCAGCATCGTAAGCAGCTCACTCCCTGAAGTCAGATCCCTTTTCCAGAGGGCTCCAGGCCACGCAGAGCAGTTGTTCCTCCTCCTCCCGACAGCTGGCTTTGCTCCCGCCAGGCTTCAAAGGCAGGACAGCAGGGACGCAGCAGTGGGCTCTGCTGTAAAGAGACTTCCCAGTGTCTGAGGCTCAGCTGCGCTGGCTCGGTCTCTGTTAATACTATCCCACTAAGCACAGCCCAGCCTTCCAGCGTTTAGGTTTCTGTCCAGATAAGATTTCTTTTTTAAAAAAAAATAAAATTGCAATAAATCAGCAACAGGGGCTGAACATTTGTCAGACTCCACAGACCACGCAGAGCACAGAACAATCTGCTTCCATCGCGGCAATCTCAGTGTTGCTTCACTGTGAAAAGAGGGGAAGATGCTGGTGAGGGCTCTGCCTTCCTCTGCAGTAGAGCAGCAGATCTCCTGCCTGGTCCTTCCCTAAACCTTCCCCGCACCGGGAGAGGCAGAGCGGAGGGGGCTGTCGAGTTCAGGCTTGCCCCAACCACCATCTTATATCAAACCAGGAGGGTCTGTGAGTATTCACCATCCGCCGTAGGGCCAGCAAGGTGCGCCTGGTCAGCTTCACCCCATCTTATCTCTGCCATCAGACCTGCTCTGGACCCTCAGGAAAGAGGAATTTCTCTGCTTTGCCTCCCGCTTACCTAATTTAAGGTGGTTGGGGCAGCAGATATCACCAAGAGCAGGAACAGTGCCTAGCACAAGGCGAGCTGAGCTTTCGCACACCAGAAGGGGATGAAGAACATCTGCTCCTGCTCTGGTCGATTCACACATTCCGCCCAGTGCCCATGTTCCCAACACAACTAGGGACCACACAACCCTGCAATTCTCCATCCACCTCCAGGGCCGCTCTTTTCCTCCTGAACAGGGAAGTACTCACAAAGCTTATCTCCGTCTCTTGCAGGTCTTCGAGCTGCTCTCTCAGCTCTGCCGAGCGCTCGGGTATGGAAGGTCCTGGGGAGCCGCTGGGGAAACAGAAGGGGGAGACCTGTAAAGCAGTTTTTAGAAATGAGCTGTCAATAAGTCACATCTCCAGGGCTGCCCTGCTGGACCCAGCCAGCGGAACGTCCCAGCACAGCACTAAGGCGTTTGTCAGGCACGTTTAATATGGAGGCATAGGCAACACCCAAACCACCACCTAGAGAATCATCGACTCCAGACACTAGAAAGGAGGACCTTTTCTCCAGCCAAGCAGCAGCACCTCTTTACAGAAGTCTTCAAGCACCTCATCAACATAGAAACAGTCCTGGGTGAAAACAGTCCGGGGACAAAGAAACCATGAAGCACTGGAGCTCAGCAAGTCTCAGCCTTTCCAGACAGAGTCACCCTTGTTTGAAAAAGCTCCTGGCAAAGCTCCTAGAAACCTTTTATGCTCTGAACGCGAGCTATAGCCCAACAGCAGGATATGTAACATGGGCACGCTGAGCACCTGACAGGATACACTGCCGAGGAGGAAAGGTGGGGCATGGAAGATGACTTGCTTTACTTTCATACCCCCAGTGATTTCCCCGCTTCTTTCACGATTCTACAGCTACACGGTTGCAACCTGCTGGCTGAGGAACTCCCATTCCCAGCTTGGGTCTTGTCCTGCTTCCTACTGGGGATATGGTGACCGTAGCTTCTCTCCTCACCCCTTGAGGGAAAGGCCAAGTCTGCGAGTGCGTACGGTACCTAGGCCAAGCAGTCAGGGCTCTTGGTGCACTGGTGACTAACAGAGGAGGTTTCAGGACTGCCCACCGACGGCATGACCTGCTTGGCCCTCCTGCAGCTGACACCCAGGGCTTGTCACAGCCTGCCTGCAGTGGTTGCCTTAATTAGTGGGTATTCGATGGCCTGTTGCCCAAGTACAGGAAGCATCGAGCTGTTCAGTCATCAGGCTACACGTCACCCCACGCAAACACCCTTGGATCAACACCCAAACGGAGATGAGGGAACCCTCGCTGGGAAGGCACAGCTCCCTCTCTGCCTGATCATGCCTCACCTATGAGCCCGGTTAATCTGAGCTGCTCTGGCTTCCTCCTCGGCTGAGCTCTCTAACTGGCAACTCGCTGCTTCTGACCTACACAGAAATTAAAGGCAAGGATGCTCAGTGTTGGTTACAGCACAGATAACCTTTGAGGGTTGTCTTAATTAGCACTAAAGCAGCACTGCCCTAACGCAGGGCTGCAGGATGAATCATAGCATCATTCAGGCTGGAAGAGACCCTTAAGATCGAGTCCAACCATTAACCTAATGCTAACAGGTCCACCACTAAATTACAGTGCTTAAGAAAAAAATAAGTGCCCCTCTCAAATGGAGGGGAACCCCTTGCTGCAGGATGCCGGTCAGCAGCTTCCATGCCCAGTGGCACATGCCAATGTTTAAGTGTTCCTAACGCCAGCATAGTTCTGCCAGAAGTTAATGACAGAACTGGGCGGAGGACAGGCAGGGGAAGCCCAGCCTCACGAGGGCACCCACGCCTGCATGGTAGCACTTACACCACCGTGGAGAACACTTCTTTGACGCACAGGTTGCACACTGCAAACAGAGGCACGTGGCAACATTTCTGAGGCAGGCGTGAGGCCGTGCTGCGAAACAGACACCAAGGTTGCTGTAGCATTGATGAGGGCTGAGCTTGTGTTCGTAAGGCAGACCTGGAGTGGGCCAGATCCTGCCTTTCCCCTGTGCCCACCCCTAGAACGGCAGAAGCTCTAGCTGGAGAGATTTTAGGTGAGATCACTCCCCTTTGTACAGGACTGTAGAAGTTTAAGAGGTTACCTCCCCCAAGGGTGGTAAGCACCCTGCTAGACTGGCTGACCCTGTAGAGAGGGAAAACCCCAAACCACCTTTTTAAATCCATTCAACAAGTTATGTTGTTATAAATCAACAATCACAAATCACTTTCATCCTCTTCAGGGTTTGCAGAGCTTTACAGATCTCCCAAGGTTGCAAAAGTGGATTTAAGCCTCTGACAACAGGTCTGATGTAGGGAGCTCAGATTCCAAGGCACCACATGGGAGAAAACACCAGTCCATTCTCCCTCCTGGATTCCATTACCACCATCTGGCGCTGGCACATGGTTTTATGGGACATTGGCAAGGAGTAACCACATGCTCGAGTGCCCTCAAGGTATGGTAAGCAGTGTGCTCTGCTCCAGAGGCACCTGGGGCAAACACAGATCGGGCTTTACATCTGGTGAGCCACTGGGGACTCAACCCAATGGCGCAGCAGGTTTGATCTTACCTAGCAGAACCTGTGCTTGTACCAAGGAGGGTGCTCACTGCTACGCGGGGTAAGGAGGACACCATCCCGAGACGTTTTACCACTGAGCCTTACAGCAGACACGTTAAGGACTGCTGAGCCTCAGCACAGGGACACACTGTGTTACAGCACTGCATTCTAGGAGTGAACTGACTGTACAGAACCTCTGTAACCGCTGAACGGCAACAAGCATGAGGCCAAATCCCAGGGTAAGTCTCACTGAGCACACCCTCTAGACAGGAGAAGGTTTCAGGCAAAGTCTGGTTCCTCCCCTCACCTAGACAGGAAGATGCCGGTAGCTGTTCTAGTCAAATCCTTTGCTGAGCTGTCAGCTTTATGCACTTGTACGCCCACTGACCTACGTAGAGATTGAAGGAGAGAGACCCGCAGTTAAGTAAGTAAAAAGAACACCCCAGGCATGCTGACATACTGGAAAGGAGCAGCTCTGGTTTGGGATCCCTACCAAGAAGTTTCCATCTTTTACAGAGGGAGTAAGAGGCGTTAATTACAATTGCATCTTGTTCTCCTGCAGCTCAGGAGACAGCAGACACTTCGATCAGTGCCACTGTGCAGGCAGTGGATCAGGAATGGGGAAGACTGTTTCCGATCGCTTCCAGGAAAAGAAGTTAACACCTCAGAACAACTTCCACAAAAGGGATCGTCCTCTGACCATAGCTCCTCCTCGTCCCTGCTAGTCTTACCACTTCAGCAAGAAACGAAACATTCAAAGGCAGCCACCAGCTCCCCCAGGGCTGTCCATGCACTTCAGCTTCTGAGACATTTGGAACCACACCCACACACATCCCTGCAGCCTCCTTTCCCGAGGAGTTGTAGGAGCTCAATGCTAACCCAGTCAGGAAGTTGCAAGAGAGCCCAACTCTCTGAAAAAAGCAGCAGGAAGGTCATTTTCAGCATCACCCGTCATCACGTTAACGCTCTTCACGTACATTTTGGCAGTGACACTTTCACCAACTCACTTTAATTAGCACTATTACCTCAACTCCAGAACAAAACCATTAAATACAGAACACACAAGGAACTAAAAGCCACTGGGACCACACACAGCCCAAGCAGAAGATGCAAGAACATGTCATCTGTAAAGAACTGCACGAAGGAACAGTGACACAATGCTCCCCCCTTGCACATGCTTGAACCAACAGCACTGAACTTGCTCAACAACACGTGGACCACTGAAACGGGTATTTCTGCAAGCATGCCAAGAACCGAAACATCCATAAAGCAGCACAAAGTCCTCCCATGGCTCAGGAACCCGACTCGCAGGAGCCACTGGCCTGCCATGCGTCAAAACAACAAGAGCCTTACCTATTTGCAGGCGAGTTGAGGCCTCCACTACCCAAGGAAGAAGTGGACAGGGTTGTTGCAATGGAGTCGCTGTTAGCTTCGTCTACCGGCAGGGTCCTCGGCAGGAGATCTGGGCGACCAAGGTGGGAACCTGAGTTGAAGCACAGACTGTTCCATCACCAGCACAAGTGGGATCGTGTGGCACGAGCTCCCACACTAGCCACAGTCAGGATCCATGCTGGATCCCACCCAAGAAAGATCTAAGACACCCAAGCACTGAAGAACCAGCCCTGCAGACAGTTCCCTGTTCCAAGTCCAAGTCTCCACATGACTGCCCAGCCCAGCTTCCACCCTGGTACAAACCCCACAGGCACAAACTGCTGGGAAGAGACCAGGCACACGGGACTGCCACGCAGCCTCAGCCCATTTCTCTGGGGGATCGTAGGCCACACTGGATGCTTGGATGAGGCTGAAAGATCCCATGAAGAAACAATTCCCCACCTCCTCAACCTGGTCCTATCCTGCTTGTGAGTAAAGACTGGCTTTTACTGAAACTTGAGGTTTATCATCCTGCCCTGCATTTGTTGCAATGGCTTACTTGGAAACAGTCAAGTGTTTGAAGGGCTCGCTGCTCCTCCAGGCCTCACGGTGCTGTCAAAGGGCCATTTGCTGAGTTTTTGGCCCCATTTGGTTTCTTGCACCCACAGCCCCAGAAAACAGGCCCTCCCCTGGCAAGAGCACAAAATGACGTGGAGGTGTCTTGCACAGCTCCACAGGGTCAGCAAGCTTCGATTAGACAAATACAAGCTGAAAAGTAACTTCTCTAGGCTTTTTTCTTTTTTAGCCCAGGCACCAACCTTGCTCTATATCCGCCTCTGTTGTTACTTGTGCTTTTGTCTCGCACGACATGTGCGACTGGGAAGGCACTCCTCCTTGACAGCTCCGCCGAGGAACTGTTGTGCCAGACCGGCTCTTCTTAGAAGGGGATGGCTTTACTTAAAGACAAAAACAGAAAGCATTTTTCTAACAAGTTCAGGAAGGAGTAAAAAAACCAACGCAGCAACTTTCCAGTGACAGAGTCTGTTGCGAGGGCTGGGCCCTGAAGGAACAAGCTGATGGATCAAACAGCTCCTCTAAGGTCACATCTGTGAGGCAAGATCAATCTAGGAGGGAGGAAGGACGGGGTGACACAGCACAGGAGACTCCCTAAAGCTCTTACACACTACCATCCACCTTTCCCAAACCCCAGCTGCTGAGCAGGGAGAAGACAGAAGCCATGGCAATTGCCAAGGGTGCAGCTGCGGAGGTACTTACATGGTATTTTCTTGAATGCTGTGTTGCACATGAACCGTTGGAACCTTTCAGCATAGAAGCTGGGTCTGTGCACAGATACAGTGTCCTAGAAGTCCGAGGGACAAACGTTAACGTGAATCTGAATAAATAAGTGATCAAGGTTAACATGAGCTTCTCTCAGCCTGTAAGCCTTAAAACACACGCTGTGGTGGACTGGGAACAGTCAGGGATTCTCAGTCGCTCTCACTAGCAGCTGTGAGAAGCAGATTAGCTACAAACAGTAGGCACTATATACAAAGCAATCAATACTCGTTACTGAAAGAGTAGATGACCAGTGTTAACAAAACCATCATCTCTGAGAGTACTTAAGAGAGTAATACTTTTATACAAGAGGGCAAACATACACATGCCTTAGAAATCCAGGATCCTATGCCCAGAAGGAGCAAGGACAGTGGGCACAGTTTAAGGCGACACTGGTGTTCTTACTAAACAAGTTAAGAAGTGATATTTTTCTGCTTACCCCGTCATGTACAAGGGCCTTCCAAGAGTGCTCCAGCTTCTTGACAAATCTGACAAAGGGAAGAATTAAGAACAATTTTCACACCAAGTCCCCAGTCTGTATCATATCGTGCTCACTCAGTACCAAGCATGGTTTCTGACCACAGTGGCAAACAAACCCCAGACACAGACTACTTTGGCTTTAGATTCTCTTCATTGTCCCATTTTCCTAAGACTGCCACAGACACCAGGGCTGATTGCACAGTTCACTCTCCCACAGGGAGAGAAATTGCATATGTAACCCTCTGCATATTGCATTTCAATATAAACAGAAGAAAAGGTAAGCTTTACAGCTATTTTTCATTTTACAGGGAGAAGTGGTTATGGCCATTTTAAGCCACCACTTGTTTTTTCCTTGCCACTTCCTGCACAGTGACTGTGTACAACAACCACAGCACACAAAAACAACTTTGTAAATCTATTCTGGAAACATGAAGCAAATACAGTAAGCAAGATCCAGAAATTGGTCCCAAAATGCCTGACTTCAAGAAAACAGAAAGTGGTAAATAAATTAAGAAAAAGTTTATTTCTGTCTTAACTATTTCTAGAAAGCCAATCTTGACAACCAAGCAGGGGCAGACAACGCTCGCAAGTGGCCTTCACCTTAGGTCATACAAAGCTGTTATCAACTGTTTCTTACCTGTAGGACTGCAACACATCAATGATGCCGATGTACAGCAGCAGCCTCTCCCCCTTCGCGTTGCGGGCTGGAATGCCTCCCATCCTAGAAGAGGACAGGGCACAAACATGAAACAGGGTGTTCTCACACCCCACTGCCTCTCTCACGCAGCCTAGCGTGGGCTGAATATCATGCAAACTATTCAACAAGCGTCAACACGCGGGAGGCACCTACTGTTCAGCTAACAAATTGGGGAAGACAAGTCAGAGCAAAATGCTATTTCAGTAAGTTAGCTAAGCTCTGAGAACTGACCCCTTTTCCCACCGTATGACATTTTTATTGCAGATGAGGATTAATCCCAACTCATCCATGAGCAGCGACCAAGCAAGCGTGAAGACCAACTACTACAATCCATACTAAGATGGCAGCCAGACTTTATGGGCTGTTAGTCTGATCTAACAAAGCATACACTATGCCTCTCAGAGGTGGATGGAAATAACTAGTGGAAGCTGCCAAGAACTGGGGGGCAGAGAACTCTCAAATGCCATCTGGAAGGCAAGAAAATCTTTTATGCATTAAGGAAGGGAAATCAAAGATAAAAGCACAAAATTTGACATCGAGACCTCTCTGCCCTGTGTGACAGCAATCCTGCATAGTCCAGTCTGCATCTAAATTAAGTCTCCATTAGCCAAGGCTGGGTTTTACCCCTCACTCCTCGCAGTATTTCACTGGGAACAGTAACACTGATGTAGACTCACTGGTCATCTGTTTCTATGGTGCCACCTCGCCGGGCCTCTCCTTGGATGGATTCCATGGCTGTTGAGTAGAGGGCCTTCTGGGCAGCAGGTCGCCGTGTATCAGTCTGGGATGTCCCATCTGCTATCGCGTGCTCTCTCTGTGCCAGATCGATGTTATGGATTGCAACCAGCAAACTGTAATCCATGATTTTAAAGCTCTGCAGGACCTGGGCAGAAAGTCAACAAAGGTTCACTCATTATTGCAAGCCCAGTGAAACTGTCAGAGTAGACATTTTCAGAAGCATAATCAGCATTTTTGCCTAGAGCCCTGAGCGTATTGATGGCTTTTAATCCACAACTCGTGCACAGTCAGCACATCTACCGTCACCAAAGGGAGTCAGAGGAAAGCCATCGGTGGTACTCCTCTGCAGATGAGGACACAAGACAGGGGAGAACACTGACTTTTGCACAGCCACCCAACCTGAGACTGGACTCAGTCAAGCATCCTGCCCCTCTCCCCAGATCCTGCCCTGCTCCAGAGCTGAACTATGGCAGAGGGTGTTTCCCCCACCTCTAGAGGCAGTGCTGGCTTTAGTTCTGGTTGGAAGTATTGAACCAAACTGGTGTCCAGGTCCTGCTTCTTGTCCACACCACCACCAAAAAAACCAAAAACAGGTTCTCTAAGCAGACAGGCAGAGGCTACAAGGATGGCAGCTGTCATCTCCTTTTCGGAGGAAAGGCTCAGAACAAAAGGAAAGAACTGTCCACACCACCCTTCACCCTGCCACTTACCAAGCAGTCTCTCTGTAACGTTTTGCACAGAGCATTATACATGTCAGAGTCTAAGAAGAGGCCATCAGGGATGTCCTGCATAAAATCCAAGTCCTTGTATGTTGGGAAGACCTTCTCTCGCTCCTTCTGGGATGCTCGACGCTTGTAGGTGGAGCCCTTCAGGTCATATTTCAGGTGCATTTTGACAGAGCGTGGCAGTAGGTTGTTCATCACAACAATGCGAATGTTTTTGCCTCCGGCCTGGACACAGTACAAGCCGTAAAACTTTGGCAGCAGCGTCCTTGGGTTCTGGTTCAAATTCTGAAATGCCAAAGACAAAGAAATACCTTCAAAGCCATTCTGGTTATTCGCATGCCAGTTAGAGGAGTTATTTGCTCCCTCCTTCTATGTTGAAGTGGAGCTGGCAAGGATTCAAAGCCATTGCCAAAGAAGCTATGAGACAAGGGCAGGTGAACACCTGGAACAGATGGGGTGATGTCTACAATTGTTAATAACCTCTCTGCAAAGCTGAATGGGTCGGATGAAGATTGCAGGAAGGAAGGAGTTTGCTGCTCATTCACACAGAAGCTAAGCTGGGGAGGCTTCAGAGCAAAGGAAGATTTGTGTTTAGCCTTTTTAAATTGGGCACTTAAGTCAAGCTAAATACATAAGGGTAGAGATGGATCTAAACTCTCGTGGCTGCAGAAGGCACTAGACAGAGTTTTGAAGAAAAACAATGTGGTTCTGGGATATAGTCACAGCATAAATATTTGTGGCTTCAGAAGCAGTTTAAGGAATTCAGCTAGTGACCCCAACAGCATCAAAAGTCCTAAGGGACTTCTATATGGCAAGACTGTCTCATGGCTAAATTCCCTTTGACAGATGTGGCTTGTAAAGGCTAGGCTGGACAGAAACACGAGCAGTCAGATTACACACACATTGTGTTCAGGGAGTGATCTGATTTTGCTCCAGAACTGATAAAGCCTTTTTTGCTGTAGCCACTTTCATAAAATTAACACACCTTCACTCTCAAAGCTGCTGCTGTTAGAAACTTAAAATCAAAGTTCTTCAACTCTTTATCTTTGCAGACAGAACAAAGCACAGTGCTGGGAAGGGAAACACAAGTACAGCTTTGCAAGACAAAGTACCACAGGTGTGACGCTGTGCAGCATGGAAACAAACAAACAGTTCACAGCTGGTCACAAAGCAGCCTGCAACCTTCCAAAAGGGTCTGAGTCACAAAGTGCAACCCGAGCCCCCTGAGCAGCATGCCAGGCTCGCGATAGCTAGGCAGCCTGTGTTAGTCTGTGACTGTCTTTGTCACTGGACAGTTGAGAGACGAGCTGCCACTCAGCTGAGGCACAGATCAAACCTCCACTCACATCTACCAGGGAGTACACAGCAGTATCTGTCACCCTTGTACATGTGGGGGGCCCTTCCCTAGCTTGCAGAGAAAGCCTCACCCAAGTGACTTACCATGTAGTAGCCAGGCAGCAGCTTCTGTAAGAACTCAGCCTCTTTGTGCTGAACCGTTTTGATGATAAACTCATCGTCGCTGGATACATAGAAGATGGATCCACTGGCCCCAGAGTTTGAAAGTTCAATGAGTGGCTCACTGCAGAGCGAGTACTGAGGACAAGGTGAGAAATGCAGAGGTGAGACATATCAACAGGAAACTTCAGCGTGAAGGCCCTTCCTTTTAAACATTAAGAGAGGCAAACCCCAGGGTCACAGCAGCATCCACTGCCGTGCTTACAGAGCTTGCCACAGGGCCTCACAGAACTCCGTAGCTCTGAGGGGGGGAAGAGGACAAACACCTGTCACACAGAGTACGCAACAAATGGGAACCTGGTCCAACCAGCAACTTACCAGATAGTCATCTGGTCGGATTCCAAACAGCTCCCGGAAATAGCGAAAGGCCACTGGAGCATAGGTTTTGAACCGAAAGTCATTGTAGTGATGAGCTGGGGTCAGGTTACTTCCTTCACTGATCAAGGAGAAAAGGACATTTAAGTACTTGTATTTGAAACATTTCTTAAGAAAATGCCCTAAAAGCAAACACCTCCTGGCTGGCTGCTTCTAACATGCCTGAGGGCTAGAAAGCACCCACCCAAAAGGGACACAGATAGGCACACACAACAGCAAGCTGGCATTTGTTCACACAATCGAGGGTGGCCATGTATGGGGAAAAGCCAGGGTTCTTCAGACACAGGTCAAAGGCAGGAATGTGAGTTGGTCTGTAAGCAGTACACTGCGTAGCTCTGCTCCACAGACCTGCGCCTGCTCCTGCAGTCAGCTTTGTCCTGGTTTGGTGCAGCTTCTCAAGTGCAAGCAGGGTTAGGAACTAATGCTGCTACCCACTATCAGAGCACCAGAGAGAGATGAAAGCAAGCACCAACCTTGGGAAGAAAATACTTTCTACTACGTAGAAATCTTGCATGAGAACATCTCTTTCAGGTTTGGTGCTCAAGCTTCCAACTGTGTGTGTGATGCCCAGCTGAATGGCACCTTTCAAGGCAGATGATGTTGTCTGGAGGGGCAGAGAAAGTCAGTTAGACAACGTGGAGCATTGACGGGAACACCCCTCCATCTCTGACAGCATCCTACTCAGTATTTGCACCCTGGGTGGGTCCAGCAGTAAAGGACTTAACTGGAATCAACATCCAGCTGGTCCTTAAAAGGACTGAATTTCATTTCATCCTCCCACAGCACTCATCTCTACACCCTGCAGTCAGAGGAGGAAAAAATCCAGGGACAGATTATCTTGTGCCCCTAGGAATAAACACACTTCTTGACACCTTGGTCTGCCAGGTCTTGGACTTATACACTTTGAAGCTTGCGCTTCCCCAGCTTGGGCACAGACTTGGGTCTTCTGCAGGACAAGGCAGGCATGGCCAGCACACAATACACACTTCTGTCTGGTCTGCCTCTCTGGCTAGGTCGTGGCTCTTTAACCCTAAGGAGCTCACTCTCGTTTTTAAATAAGGAACAGAGACTTGAATCCCACTCCCGCCATCTTCTGCACAAACTGCCCAAGAACAATGTAGGACCGTGTTCTTGTAACAGCTACTCACATCAAGAGTCCTCTTCTGTCTACGAAGCACATGATCTTATCTCAGACCACTGAGACGCGCTTCGGTCTAGCTCGTGCTATGGGCTGTCTTTCCCAGAACAGCCCAGATGAGATCTGCTCAGCACCCCCATGTTATATGGCCTGTCAGTTCCCAGAGCACAGAGGTATGAATGCTGCTGTAAAGCCTGCTGGAAATGTTGAGGCTGCAGAGCAGGTGCAGGTTGGATTTGTGCGCTGCAGCTCACGGACATTTCACTTGGCTTACACATAAAGCAACTGGACCCAGAACAAGATCCAGGGCTCACGATCCAACTAGTTTGTGTTTGTTTCCTTAAGCTAACCAAAGCCCAGCCCCCTGCCACATGTGAGAAATCACTGTGGATCAAAGCATTTGGCAACAGAGGACACCGCAGTATCTGGGGGACAAACCTTTCAAGTTTTTTCCCTAGACACACATCCTCCAACAAGCCTTGTAAAACAAACAGGAACATCTCTCCCACTTAACTGTTCTTCTGTTATCATAGCTGCAAGAGACCTGCTCACGGTTCCCTGAAGAGACAGCAACAAAACCTGGCAGTAATTCCAGCTTGTTGTAAGACAACGGCCTTTCCTACTGCAGCTACCTGTTTGTATTTGACATTTACTTCAGTATTAGATGGGGATGGAAGAAGAACTTGACTCCGCTTTCCTTCCTTACCCTCTAAAGGCTAAAGTTGCTTGAAAACAGATCTCAGCTCAGCTCACCTAGCCCTGCTTAAACTCCCAGGACAGTCTCACTGATGAGAAACAGATCGTACCAACATGGCACAGCATTGCTGCCTTGTTTGTCAGCACAGAGCCACATGGCCAGGTTGCCAAGGAACAAGTATTTTTCTCTTCTATTAGCCAGCACGATCAGCTGAGGAGCTGACTGCTTGTTTACAATCACTTTTATAGGGCAAAGAATTTTAAAAAACAACGTATCACCCCTGGAAAAGGAGGGGATGGAAAACACACAGACTGTCCATTAGTCTCATTCCCAGATAAATCCCATGCAGTGTCCCACCAGGTTTCTGGGACCCTTGCAAGAAACATTTCAGGCATTTTCCATTGGCTTCTACTTTTCTCTCCTGTTACTGCTGTCTAACCTTCTATCACCGAATTTGCTAGGAAACTGAAAGCCAGATCCCAATCCTGGAGACATAAACCATTTCAAAAATGGCTGTGTAACAAAAGCTGGCTTCTGTGGAAACACCATTTGAATTCCTCCCTTCCACTCCGTCACCCAACGGACAGATGAATGTACATATGAAGCCGAGATCTCAGACCAGATGCTTCACTTACACAAAGCAGTGACATGCCCACATCAAGCCATTACCCATTTAATCTACATCCTAGAAGCCAATCTCACTTCAGGGAAAGTCAGGCCGTTCTGATGATGTCCACCAAACTGGAAGCAGCATCCACAAAATACCCACATTTACAGACTCTTTAAAAATACCCAAACAATCTCCCCTTTGTAAAGCAAATTCCAGTAATGCCACAAGATCTATAGAAACTATTGTGCCCAAAGAGCACAGAAAGCACCCAATAAGCCAGAAGATGCCTAGGAAGTGTTGCTAATGGGCAAAGTTTAAAAATAATCCTTTCTTTAAAAGGCTACAGAAGAGAAGCTAAGAAGCACACATTCAGTCCTTTGGTTCCTTTCCTTTGACATCTTCAGCCACTGTCACAGATGTAACCCACTGTCTAACGCCAAACCTCAAGAGACACGTGGCTGCTCTGGGCAGCACTTGCATTGCAAAGAGGAGAACGACAACCGTCAGATGAGCTGTGCAAGAGGCAACTTACCTTTTTATAGGTAGTCTCGCCTGTGGAGTCCACTCCTCTGTGGCCTTTCTTTATCGTCTGTGAGCCTGGCTGCCCAGAGGATCCCGGCATCTAGGGTTGGAGTGACAGATGGTAAGAACCAAGGCTGTAAAACCCAACGTCTTAGACACTGGTGGCTGCCCAGAACCACCTGGCATAATTTTGCTATTTTCAAAGATGGAGCCTGTGAGGTGCTGAAGTGTCACGTCCCTGCACGCACGCAAAGGGAAGACACAGTACAGGCTGCCCTCCGGAACAGCTACAGCACTGAAATGCCTTCGGAGAACCCATTGAGTCCTGTGTGATTGAGGCCAGATGTCTAATTAGAGAGAAACACCTTTGTGCACAATCACCTGGAAGGGATTGCTTTTTTCTAATCACCCTCATCACAAACAGATCAGCTCTAAGCAAGTCTGGACCAGCTGCAGCTGGTCACCATGCTTTCTGCCAGTAAGGCCAAGTCTTTGAGGAAATGTTTTAGGAAGGTAGCAAATTCTGCTCTGATTCATGCCGCAAGAGCTCACTTGACTCATCGTCTTCTAACACACGTGGTTGTTAAATGGCATTTCTCAGTCAAAATGAGTTGAACTTCTCGCTCACAGCAGAAGATCTATGTGGTGTTTTGGTGGCATGAGAATTGTCCAATTTCAGGACAAGCTGGGTTTCTAAGTGGAGATTCTCTTTGTAAGGAGAGATGCTCTGATTGCCCAAACGAGTATCTGCAGCTTACTGTACTTACCACTGCCTGGTTCACCCCTAACTTCTCTGCTATTTTTCCAATCTCATTCAAGTCTGAAATTGGGCATTCTCTCAGTCAGGGAACAAACCAGCTTGTCAGTCAGAAACTTACCTCAGGGGTGAGTGATTTTTTGAAAGTAGATGATCCTGTCAAAAGAAAAAAGCCACAGTCAGAACGGGTTAATCATATTATGCATCACAAAAAAGCCCGACGCACCGCCTTCGTTTGAACGTTTTAAGGCATCTGAAAAAAGCACTGACTCATGGCTGACTGCTTCCCAGCTTCTCCTCTTACAGCTGAGAGAATTTTTGTCAAGCCACAAGGAAATGCTATTCTGCTTACCGCTCGCCAGCCAAACTCACTTTTGTGCCGATGCTACCGACCAGGGTCTGCTCTGCCCTGCTCAGCTGGCTCCCAGCACTCCTCCGGGGCACACCAACACGTCGGACCACCTTCAGAGGTGGTATCAGCAACATCCCTGCCTTCGATGGAGTTACACAGCTGTGCAGGATTATTCCCATTTATTAATTAGAACTGGGAGGGCCAAGTGCTCTGCAGTGTTTCAGCAGATGTGCTGACCACGCTTTATCTTCAAATTATTTCCAGGGCCTTTTAATAAAAGGCCCAGAACATCACCCTTTCCACTTGAAAACAAGCCCAGGGATTTTCATAACTACCACGGTGTTAAATATCTGCGAGGTGATGTACTAACTTTTATCTTTTAGGCCTGGATTCCTGTCTTGGTGGGTTTTGGACACAGTAAGATAAAAAACAAAAAGCAAATAGATGACTCTGCCCCTCTGCGATGTCTGTCTACACCACAAAGGCAGATCGAGACCAACACCAGCAAGGCCAAGAGCTCCCAGGACAGGGACATTGCCCCCGCCAGGCAGATGCATAAAATGAATAATGTGCTCAGAAAGCCAGACAAGCTCTTTCGTTTTGTTTTACTTTCTGCTTCAGACGCAGCAACTGGATTTTTTTAGGTGACCACAGCCTTATAAAACCATCCCCACCCAAAAGCAACACCCCATCATACCACAGAGTAAGCAGAGGGTCACTTCCCCCCAACGTCCAGTAATTGTTTTACCAGATTAAGCATTACTACATCAAATCCTCCTGGATCCACCCACCGCTCACTCAGCAGAGAAGCCCCTTCTGCTCGCCTGTTACAACTGGTGTAAAGACTCACGCTGTGATTTCATCAAGCGCTACAGCTCTACAAAAACTGCATTTCAGCAAACGGAACAGAGGTACTCAACAGCAAGATCCAGCAGCCTTCTGATCCCCTTATCAAATGATCAAAGTTCTCATTTCAATACATATTAAACAAGCAAACAAGAAGAAAAAAGAAAATCTGTGACAAAACACTTTTCACTAAACAAAGCAAGCACAGAACGACTGGCTCCAACTGCCTTCCCGCCTCCTCATCCCCCTTTAGAGACAAGAAAGTTTGTCCCAACAAGCTCTAATTCTTGCATTTGAAGTTTCTAGCAGCCAGCTCTCCTCCTCCCTGCCCCCCTGGCACACTCGGGGCTGGCCACCCCGCTTCACCTCTCACATCCCTTCCCTCTTCCCCTTGCCACCAGCCCTGATCTGGGAGCATCTCCAGCTTGAAGGAAGCTTCTGGGACTTTGTATGTTAAGAAGAAAGCCATAAAGCTCGGCTCTGTCACCTTGCCATAAGGCTTTTGAACTTGCCAAGATCCATCAGAACACAGGAATGGAGGAAACAACCCGGGCATCACAATATAACACCTGTTCAATAGCAATTAAGCCCTCTTTTAAGCAAGTATCTGTAATTATGTAAATCGAAACCTCTAAAAGCCCCATGATTTAAGCAATCCCAAAGCAGCACCACCAGTCTCATCACCTTGGAGATCTGCTGTGTTAATATTTAATCATCTGTGCAAAACCATATTCCACTAGGATTTAACTAAAGCTCTCTCGCTAGAGGACCCAGCAGCAAATCTTCTCTCTGCACTGCTTTAATCACATGCAACAAACAAAAAACGAGACCATACAACAAGCCTTGGTTGGGAGAGCTGGCATCCCACAGCACATCTGATTTGTCCTGTGATACCATGGGATACCTTTATCTTAGAGGTGTCACCGTGATTTTGAGGAAGTCGTGCAGCATCTCAGCACAGATAAGAGCACCAGCTTCACCTTCTCCTCTTCCCCCACCACCCCAAGACCGCGGTGTCTCAGTTCGCCCTTTCATGTAGTGATTTGGGAAGCGACAACGACGATCCTCCCAACCAGGCCGGTTAGAAGGAAGGGTGAGTCAACAAGGGAAAGCCGCAACCCGCGGTCAGAGCCTCGGTGTGGTTGCAGCATTGCTCCGCTCCCAGCACACCCAGTTTCCGCAGCAGGAAGCTCCCCCTCCCTCCCTCCCGCTAGTTTCCAAACAAGTTTGCTGCTGGTTGGGAAATAGGTAATTCCTGTTCCACCATGATAAAAAACGCTTATTCACACCCGAGTGCAAGGATGAACACGCAGGTGGCGAGGTCTGCTCGGCTCCGAGGCAGGACTGAAGCTATGTATGGGTCTGTCATGCATCATCCTGCAAAAACAAGCTCTCTCCATTACCAAAAGCCTTACTAGCTGAGGCCAGAGAACCAAACTTGGAGGTTTCCATATGAAAACGTTTCAGTTACCTCCACCTCTTTTTATTGCTATGTAAAGGCAGTTTTGTGTCGTCCCACACACACTCTGTTTGGAGAAGTGAAGGTGTTAAGTTCAACGGCATAAATGTAACAAAATGAAATAATCTCCAAAAAGCTGCCATTTCTGCATCTATTTGAGCACCTCTTTAAAAGGAAAAATTGTCAGACATAATTTTGACCCAGACTGACAACTGAAAAAATGGCTTGAAAGACCTAAACAGTTAATTCTGGCCAAAGGAAACAGATCAGGGTTAGAAAGTCCTGTCCAGAAAATGAATTCATGATGTCCCCTAAAGTTTCCTTTTTTCTTTCTTTCACGATTCTGGGAGCAATCCCTATGGGCGATTTCAGAGCATTCCTCAGAGCTGTTTACTGGAAGCTGAATCAACCTAAATAAATAGCTGCCTTCCACCAGCCTTAGCTGTCCAGGATTATTTTCAGCCAGCAACGGATAGGATACTCTTACCGACTGTGAAATGAATGCTAGAAAAAAACAGCTAAAAAGTTGTGGTGATGGCACTTGGTCAAACAGTGCAGACAAATACTTCCACTGGAAGGAGCATGTAACAAGGCATTCAGGTCAGATACTCACTCGTCTAGCAAACGAGCATGCTAATTGGGTATAGCCAGAACAAATACCCACTTTGCTCTATTTTTAAATAGAGCTGCTCAGACAGATTTGAGCTGCGCCTCATGTTTTAGACAAAAATAGTGAAAATGTTAGCACACCCAAACACATCATCAAGCTCAACTCTCCAGCGCCTGAGTGGGGCAAGCCGAGCGCCAGGACACATCACACCGGCGTGCACTGCCCTTCCTCCCTGGCCCTGCTGCTGACCACAGGCTTCATCTCCACCAAACGAGCGGCGAGGGTGGCAGTGGGGTTAGGCCCAGACAGGTCCTCTTAATGCTCAAAAATGGGAATATTCTCCCTCCTCACCTGGACTCTGCCTGCAGGCGGTGGCACCATCGCCAAGAGCACTTGTGCACACACAGAAGTGGGGTGTGAGCCCAAGCCTTAGACCCACCAAACACTACCTGGAGGACGTGTAGTATGTCGGAGCATCCACGGACACATCCAAGTCGCTGTCCGCACAGAAATCCCCCAACACATTTTTTTCTCTGCCTGCAAATCCCCCCCAAAACAGTCTGTTGGGATCAGTGTCTCCCCCCCCCGGCATCCAAGGCCACGGCTGCAAATGGGAATAGCAGTGAGATTTCTTTCCTTCAAAATGCAAACCAGGCAGAAACCAAAGCAGAAAAGCTGCACTGGAACAATCCTGCTGGTGCGCACAGCGATGCAGAGAGCTGTTTAGATGTCAGGAGAGCGCTTACACAACACACTTCAATAAAACAGCAGCTTTTGTTGAGAGCGGTAGCAGCTTATTTAGGGGAAAAAAAACCCACCAAGTTTTGTCAGTCCTCAAAAGCCAAGGCAGTTACGTAATATGGCATTTTGCTGCTGGTTACTGGAGAGGCAGAAACCATGCTTTTCTTTAAGCACATATATGCAGTACATCTACCTCTTCGAAACGACATCACCGAGCAGCACAAAAAGCTGAAATCTATATGAGGAAAAACAAAAAGGTTATACAATTGTCGCGGTGATACTTCAGCTACTTGAAGAAACAAGAGATATTTTCCTCAAGAAAGTTAAAGAAACACAAAAAGAAATCTTATTTCTACTAGTTAAGAAAACAAAGCTCCAAACTTCACAAGCAAAACACTCCTGAGCAAGGCACCTTAGTCGCGCACAATAAAAACCTCTTCCACAGCTCTGGAAGATAAGATCCTAAATATTTCATTTCCTTCTCTCAGGAAGCTCTTGTGGAAAACCGTAGAAGCCGGGCCTGAGCTAAGAGTCAAAGCCAACGCTCTTAATCACAGCAGCTGGAGACGGAAGAAAACCCGTGAGATCACGCAGCCCGCCCCTGCCAGCACAGAACACAGCCCTCCAGAGGAAGATAAAACACTTATAAACACTTGATCTTGGCCAGAAGGCCAAGCAGTGAGTAATAATTTTGAAATTCTCTGCATCAATAGATTTGTTCCGATAAATTATGTTAAGAACATTAAACCAACGGCATCAAAGCTGCTGTAAGAGAGTTCATGAATTCAGTTTTTAGATAAAGAGCTCTCAGACGCTGTAGATTTGGGGTTATCTTTCCCACCACCGTTAGCGGTCAGCAGCTGATGTACGCATGACTGATTTTACTGCCCCAGATTAGCACATCTTCCTCCCTCTCCCCTACACTTGTTTTACAAGCCTGTTGATGGAGGCACAGGACACTCCTGGAAGTCACTAGATACTGCTGACGTGTCCACACTGGGAAGCGGGTGACGCACTGGGAAAAGGCCGAGAGAAAAACAGAGGAGACGCAATCTCTGTAACGTTATCTAGACACTTCTCGCTGCTTTGCAGAAACAGTAAACCCTTTCTCAATCTCTCCTCACCAGCACACTGCCAAGGGCTTTGCGAGGAGGTCAGCACACCTAGCCATGGAGAAATAAAGCAATTTTTTAATCCAAGAGGCCAGGGGCAGAATTAAGAACAGGTTTCCACGCACAAGCTTACCAGCATTTTTTAAGTACCCAGAACAGAGCTGAGGCCAGGCAGGACATCCAAAAAGCAATAAGAAAAAAAAAGAACCAACACAAGCGACTCCTCTGCCTTCTGCAGAGGTGAGCAGAAGGGGAGGAGAAGAGGAGGCACGAAAGAGGACGGGGTTTGGGCTTCCACCTCCATTGCCTGGAGGTCGGTTAGCAGAGGTCAGTGCTCACGTCGGCAGACGAGCACTGACCTCACTGAAACTCTGGATCCACCATTTGGGGCTTATCCCAGCGATTCCAAGAAAAGACACACTTCACAGCAACTAGTTCTTTGGGATAACTCCAATCCAAAACTACCGTAACTCACCCGGGCTGGGAAGAAACCCGTTTTCCTTTGTGGCTCGTCAGCACAGCAGACCTTGACCAAAGATCAGTGGTCACAAGAGCACCGACAAACAAAACCCTGTCTAAATGCGCACAGAAACACGAATACATCTCGACTGACAGCAAGTTACTCTCTCCATTGAAAAACATTTGAAATAAATAAAAAAAAAAAAAAACAAGACAAATAAACAAGACTCAGATACATGATGTCTTCAGCAGCAGAGGATGGAGACAGCCCACGGACCAGTAGGCAGATGGTAGGACTAAAGGGTGGAAACTCTGCAGACAAAAAAGACAGTGAGCGAGAAATTTCCAGCATCTGCTCCCGACTCCCGGCCATATTTCCTCCCCCACCATCTCTCTCCTCAGACCAGCCCCCTGGCCGGAGCCATGCCCTCCTGCTCCCCCAGAAATACCAACTCTGAGGTAGAGCAGACATGCAAACTCTTTGGTCCTTCTTATCAAACTGCTTGGGAGTCAAAGAGAGCCACGGAACTGCAAAAATGAAAATTAGAAAATAAATCAGTAAGCAAGTTCAGCAAAACTACCTTCAGCTTCCAAGCAGGGGCTGGAAACGAGGCATGTACAAGCCAGGGCTAACGCAGCCGGGCAAGGTGCTGGCCGGCCAGTATTCCTGTTACTGCTTTTCCATATGGTTCACAGCAAAACTATCTTGGAGGGAGGAGGAATGAGGTTATCTCAAGTTTCCCAGCAGATTGCTTTCTTGAATATTTGATGGCAAGTCCTGCCCCTGTAACCTGCAGAAGAGCTGGGGAGACCCTCCTTCCCTACAGCAGCTTCTGGCACATTGGCTTTGCACAAGGTTCTGCCATTTGAAAATTAATCCTACCGTTGGCCAAAGACCATCGATTTTACAGCTCTGCATTACTACCGCTTTCCACCAAAACACTTCCATGATTTAACATTTAAGCCAATCCCCACTCCCAGACAGCAACACCTATTCAAGAAACACCAAGGCGCTAGGTTTTCCAGGGTGTCGATGAATTTTACATCCAGCTTTACGGCTATCAGGAGCTACTCTGGGGATACGGACCCTAATGACAAACGCTCCGAGCATTCCTTTTCCAGCCTGCTCTCAAACATCACTGAGCCCTGGGAGGGGAGCGTGTCAACAGCCCCTATTCCAGCTGAGCAATTACGGGACTTGCTCAAAACTGAACCCAGAGGGAGTTGGAGACAGGGAAACCGGAATTAGCATCCTGCCTGCTGCGCCACCTTCTTAATCTGGGGGAAGATAAACAATCCTTTCCCAGAAGAGTAAGATTTAGGTCAGATGTAAGGTATCTTCCTGCCCTGGGAGCACTCTGCTTTTTAAACAAGGCAGAGTCTGCAGGGATGCAGCGAGATAATACATTTAATCACTGCTATTACATAGTTATCAAAAAAGGGCAAGGATGAGTATGATACCTCGTTTGGGGGAAAACGAAGGAGGAAATTCTGTGTGAGCAGAGGGAAGCAGCACAGGCAGCATTAATTCACCTCCATCTCAAAAAAAAAAAAAAAAAAAGGCTTTTCAACCCTGCAGGACTAATGGGGGTGGCAGGGAGGAGAAATAAAACACCAAGCGGCCCCTTTCAACAATACATGGCGGAGCCAGAGGGAGGGAGGAACAGCTTTTACTTTCCAAAGGGAAATTAAGTTATAATTCAGGAAATGGTACTCCAGCTCATCGGTGCCCCCAAAAAACTACACGAGTCTCACTTGCTTTCTAGCTACCACTTTGCCAGACGAGCTTCCCTCCAACAGACGATTTTGTCATTTATTTAGACAAGCTGGCTCCTACCTTTGTTCTTTCAATGGTAATCTTTTGTCTCTGTCTTAAAGAAAAGGAGCTTTGCCCCACACCAGGGTGGGCATCACACACACACAAGCACGACTCCCACAGCACCAAAAGGGACGGCGAGAGTTTGGGCAACAGGATCCGGCTGACGATACTAACCTGGGACACCCACAGAGATTTCACTGCTGATGGCTGGGAAGAAGAGAGATTTTTATAACAGAGACGGGACTTGGAGTCATTTGACGGTCCTATTTTAAGCTTGAGGATGACGAGCCATTCAGATGTTTCTATTTAATAAACTCATCTTCCCTCCTGCGCGCTCAGTCTTGGCTAGGTGGGACCAAGAGAGCTTTGTCCCTCTTGCAGGAATCTGGGAGGGTGGTGAGTCTTTCTGTATGTTCTATAACTACATTAAGGGCTCAGCAGTTCGGGACCCTGCTCGCTTCAGATGTGTCAGGATGATTTCCTTGTCCCCAGTAGTGACTGAGCCATTTCAAGAGCAATTCTTTTGTCTGTGGACTCTAGGGAGGGGCCTGAAGCCAGGGTGACAATGAACTCTCAACTCCCTCAGACCCGTAATCATAAAGCAGCCGCGGCATCCAAGGCACAAAGAACCAAACAACTGAAATCCCACATTACCATTTTTTGGCACATGCTGCTTCAAAGGGAAAGCAACAAAATGAAACCACCTCTTTGGGTGTTTCCCCAGACAGCTAAAATACTCGCTGAGGCAGGGAGAGGGGGAACCGCTGCCTGTCTGGCCTGGGAAGGGTTTCAAAATCATCCATGTCCCCTTTATCTATGCCAGATAATGCCACTAACAGAGTAATAGCCCCCCCGGGGCAAACTGCACCATGGGCCCCTGAGGACTACAGTGCCCCAAAAGGCCATGGCAGGGCTTGAGAAGGTTTAAGGTTTACCAAGGAGCAAAGCAAAACCTCATGTCCAAAACAACAACAGGCCTCCTTTTGTCCCCTGCCTTCCGTGGAGCTGCTCCTCTGGCATCTCAAGGGGCTGCAAGGGAAGCAAGGGACAGCTACGGCTGTCAGATACTCAAGCTGAAGCCATACATTGCCACTGTCCAGCCAAAATCGGTCCTGCTGCCCTCCCAGCCTCTGCCCAGGGTGCAAACAAAAGCCCCAGTTACAGCTCTGACCTGGTGTTTGCTCAGCACCTCGTTATTACACTGGAGAAAGCACAATTGGCGAGGCAAGCGAATGCCTTCTCTTGGCAGGACGATACACACAGGCACTGGGGACGTCTCTGGAGGGGGACAGCCACAGTGGGACCTCAGCACAGGCAGCTCCTCTGCAGCCACGTCACCCAACGTGCAGCAGCTGCGGCCTTCCAGCACCCATTTCAGGATCACCCTCCTCAGCTCACAGCTCTTGTCATCCCCAGCTCCACCTGTCCTCACCAGGAGCTGCAGAGGAACCAGGTCCTACCCAAAGCCCAAACACTGCCTGGGGCAGAGGGCAACCACCCAGAGAGGCCCCAGGTCTCCCAGAGGTGGGGCTGAAATCCCAGGTTTAAAGCCTGCGCTCTTAGGGATCAGCTGAGGTGAACACACGTCACATATCGCGCACGTCACGCGGCGAAGGCTGTCACAACCAGAATTCAAATCCTGTGGGAAACATGCGTTAGCCAACACCTCGCTGGCCGGAGGAGCAAACAATGGCAATTATTCCACCAGGAAGGGAGAAGAGATTTACTCGTGTACTTGCATATTTTCTCTTAAGTAAGGCTCTCAACACCCTTCAAGCTTTCTGAAGCCGGCTCCTCCTTCTCAGCTCAGAAGACAGGCAAACACAGGAGAAAATCAAGATCTCAAAGGAAGCCCCAAAGCAAAAGAAAAACACCCAGGGGTCTTGCCCCCGGACGCTCAGCCTTGTGCTGAGGCATTGTGGCTGCCACAGCCAATAAGGACCAAAGCGCTCTCTTCTTCCTCACAAAACTGGCTTTATCGGACCAACAGGTACGACTTCCCCCATGCCTGCTCACACGGTGAGCAAAGACAAAGCAGGTATGTTGAATGTCTGTCTTCAAAACTGCCCAAAGGACACAGCTAAGCAGCCAGAAAATCAAGCACATACAGACATCCCCACTAGATGACACTTCACCAACCCTGCTGCAACAATTAAAGTAATTTCTTTTTTGGTGGTGTTCAGTGATCTGGCCCTAAATGTTTCTAGAAGAGAAGTGGGGCAGCAGCAACACTCCAAGAGCATCAAACAAAGTCAGAGTTCAGACACAAGTCTTCCCATGAGTTTCTTCTTTCCTTACTGTGACTTGGGTGACAAGTGCCATCGCGTTGACCAGGAAGCTCCAGCATATTGCATTATAATAAATAAAAATCCTGGCCACTCTCCACCAGAGAGGCTCAGGAAGGATGGCTGGATCTTGCCAAATGCAAATTTCAAGGCTTTGAGAAAGTCATTTTGGTTTCTAGCCACAAACTAGCGTGAAGAAGCTGGTTTGGGGCTTGTGGAAAGGGGCATATGGCTCTCAGCTCCCCCAAGAACACTGCCAGACTTGTGAAACACTGGGAGGAGGCAGAGTCACAGGTTTAAGAACCAAAAGTGCCCCATTTTATCCCAGACAAGGTTTCCACCCATTGTTACCATCTCTCTGCAGGAACGAGGATGGTGCCCAGTTCCAACCCTGTGTATTTCTGGTTCAGCTTGCATTTCAAATCAAGAGAGCAAGAGAAACCCTCAGCCATCAGAGGACTTCAAGACTTTTCCCTTGGCTCTTACCAGCTCTGGTTCTAGTCACCAAAACAAATCTAACCAAAATATGTTTACGTTCCCACAATATCTTGCCTCCCACAGGTGCCAAATGGCTTTGACAAGCTACCTTTGCCTTGCCCAACACCAGATGCTGCAGAGAAGAGGGTGGCTCTGCCGGGAAGATGCTATCCTCCCCCTTCCCCGGCATGGTCCTGACTAAAAATATTTCAGCTCCCCCTGCCCCTTTGCACCCTAGCAGCCATGTCTGGGGATCCAGGACCCGCTACCTCCCCCAAAGCAGGCGACCTGACTCATGGTTCAGGTTCGAGAAATACAAGGGAACGGCGAGTCAAGTTTCCCCTGCCACCAACCCCTCCGCTCCCCCCACCCCCTCCCAGCGCCTGTTCTAACCGAACTCAGTCCCTCCTCCCCAAAACCCCCTCACCCCCTCCCACTACCCTTTTGTAGGGTGTTTTCGAGCCCCCCCAGGCCCCATCCATGCCTAGAGTGTCCTCACCGCACAGCCGCAGCCTCCTCCCCAGGAAAAGGTCAGCCCTATGCCCACCT
>VZSZ01003531.1:6052-23552 GCA_013398815.1 Ibidorhyncha struthersii
AGAACAAAGGCAACTCTTCTTGCCAAGGGCAACCTTTATAGACAGATGAGGCACAGGAAGGAGGGGGGGAAAAAAGCCTTGTTCACCCTATTTTGTAGCTAGGAAACTGAGACACAAGGATTAAAACACGTCAAGAAAGTGTGTGCCACTGAACACATGAAGAGGCTATTTAAAATAATTTTCTGCTAAGTAATACAGAAGTGTGATGTATATCACTAGTTACTGTTGATAAGTTTATGAAAACCCTATTATGTGTAAAATGGTTGAACAATGCAACCGGTAGAAGTAGAGCTGATCTAAGAGCAACACCCCAAAGCATAATTACCCTTTCATTCTCATCACCTGAGTCACCAGATTAATCTATAAAAGAGGTTTATGAAATTGAAAAAGAAAAATATTTTGGGCTGAATTCTTTCCTCAGATACACTCAAGTCTCTCTGAAATGCGAATACTATCTGAGAGGCAAACTTGACCAACAGACACATTACATAGATTATAGGCATGGGATAAATATTTTCAGAATTAGCAAACAACCCATTTTGTTACACTGATGAAATTTTCTACATGCATTATGTATCTTCTATGGACTCTAATTAAATCTTTCTAAGCTTTCTGTCTGTATTTTCTGTGTACAAACATGTTCTTCCAGTGTTGTGCCATTTTTACCGCAAGAACACACGCCATTCTCTCATTCCACATTTTTCCATACTGATAAGTTCACCTGGCAAGCAGGCATATCTCATAGATAAACTCTTACAGGTTGCATTTATTAATGAAAACATTCAAAGTGACAAACTTGACCAGGTTATTATAAAAGAGCTAAGCTGCAGTATCACACAGCTTTTTTTTCAGTTTGGCAACTCCAGCCAGACTTCCATTGGCCTCATGAACACTGGACATACTAGGATTGCAAAGCCAATCTCCCTAAACTGAAGTCCTCTAACTCATACGCTGCAATTTCATCTGGAAGAGAAGTATGCCGTCCACTCCAGAAGCTAGTGGTGAAGTACTGCTTTACTCCATAGCAGACACTGGGGGCTTCAAGGACCTGTAGCAAAGTGGTTTCTGCAGTACGTTGCCAGTAGGTGCTGAAGTCATCCCTCCATGACCTTTAATCATGTCTATACGATAACCACTCAAATTCAACTTGCAAAACAATTATTCTCTGACATTCTTATTAGCCTGTAAGTTTTCTAAATATTCCAGGAAAACAGGGAAAAATGAGTGTGACATTTGCCGTACTATATGGGCTCAACACGTATGCTAATTTTTTTTTTTCCAAAGAAACTAAATCTAAGTTAGTCCCTGGTCTAAGTGGCCACTCTAAAGTTTCCTTAAGGTTTCTATCACAATTTCACTTGGCCTTTTTATTAAACCATTTCAGCTATATCCTGTGTGACTTGAGACATATTTCACTTTACATTTTAAAAAGGCACATATGGGCACATACAACACTGATATGCAAAATTTCATGTATGAACTCCAGTGTTTTCCCTCCTCCCTCCCTACCTCCCTCCTCTCCACCCCAAACCACGAACAGGGAGTATCATTTGGTCTCCAGTCATGGGTACTAAAACTTTCTCTCTAAGGTGACTGAGAATAGAAGAGTCCCATGTAAAACACCACTTAAATTCCTCTCTAATTATCATATCTAGTTAAATAGATATGTTCTTCAGACATGTCTCCTTTAATCACAGAATTTAGATGCAATTTTCCAGTTTCCATTGCATTTCCTCATGTATAGCTGGAAAGAAAGTAATCTTAGGTGATACACTGATGTCCTCTTCCGGAGCCATTATCACCAGCTCTGTAAGGGAGGCTACCCTGGCTCCCCGAATAGCTGCTAAAGACATTTTTCATTCACATCAGACAGATAAAAGCAACTCCCTCCAACCCCAACAGCCAAATTAACTTAAACCTGGATAATTTAGCTTGAACTAAATGTGACAGCATTGATACAAATTTTTCCACCAGCAACATGGTGCGGGAATAACAAGTAAACTCTTCTGCATACAAAGCCAGAGACAGAAGACATCTGTCCAGAGCTGTAATTCTTAGAAATAAAGCATGTATCTGATATGGATGAGACATCACATCTTTCTTTTATTACCATTGATGGTGAAAGGCACTTTTTATGAACAGATAGAACCTGTCACTTACAGCATCTTACAACTTCTAGCTCTGAAGTGCCACTTTGGCACTGCAGGAAAACAAAGTATCAACAGACTGAATGAACAGGTCACATCTCGCCCACAGGGACACACTAAATTACTTTGTCTTTCCTATGTATTCTCACACACAGAACAACATACATTCTTTTTGGCAAACAAGAACTCAACAAAATTATAATGTATAAGTTTTCACAGGAATAGGACACTGATAATACGTAAGTAAAACAAAACAAAGATAGTACATGTTGCAAGTTCATCACTGGAAAGTGAAATACAACCAGAAATCAAGTAATAAATGCTGCAATGACTTAAGTATAGAACTAGCAAATAAGCAGATGGAAGGTGCAGTTAAGGGAGACAATTAGCATCAAATTATGCCATATTTTCTGAACTTGGTTTCCAAAGATCAAATTCAGATGTTGTGTGTACTCATAGTCTTTGGAAGAGTAAATAAAACATTCTGCACATTGCACTCCATAAATCTCACCCTTAACTTACCATACAAATTAAATCCAAACACAAACATAATTGTAAAACCTCCTCCTTTCCCACAAAGCAATCATACAACCAAACCAATCAACATGTTAAAATTATGAATGTCAATGTTTTAGTTTCAAATAGAAATTAATAAGCAAAGATTTCATTAGTGGAAATGAAGTATAGCTGGTTCCTGGGTACAAGAATGTCTGAAAAATTCACATCAAACCGTGTCTATACATTAAAGTCATTATAGACAGCGGTTTGCAAATCAGCTGATGGGACTCTTGAGCTGCATTGTTGCTGCTGTCCCCATGGTAAAACCTCACAGATTTCAAGAAGTACTGCTTCCTGAAGTTAGCCCAAGTCATTCTGAAGGTCTCCTCTTTGGTATCCAGAGATTCTTCTAACCAACTAATCTCAAAAAGCAGATACCTGTCTTCATCTGGCATAGCTTGTCCATGTCCTTCTTTGTGGTGTATTTGCTTAATATATATACAGATCAAAATACAGAAGATACTAGTTATCTCAAGAGTATTTTAATTGCATTTAAAAATTATTTTAAATTGTATTTAATAAAAAAATCTGTTTTTTTCTTAACAAAGGAACTATCCATTTAACAAAATCTGATGTTGTGAGAACTACCAGGACAGAAATACAGGTCTCCAGAGATGGAGAATGAATTTTTCTGAGCTGATGCTTTCTAAACTAACAGATTCTAAATTCTCTGCAGTTCAAAGCAGTAACTTGCTTTTCACACCAAAATAAATTCTGATAGTTTTACAAACAGCAAAACTACACAAACTGAACCAAAGTCCAAGCCAGAATATGAGGTTTGTAAGCCTTTTTACAAAGCAGGATCAAACACTAAACACAAATAATTTCAACACATATTTTAGACAGTTTCTTAGATTTTGTAAATGAATGCAGTTGTTCTGATTTCAGTGGAGCCAGTCTGATTTACACTGGCTACTACCTGTTCCTTTGAGAAACTGGAGGGTAACGTAATCAAATTAATTTATAACTTAAAAACATTAAAAAAAAACCCCAATGTTTCATCATCTAAGGCTCAACTTTTCCTCTTCTCAAAAGTCTAGGAAAAGGCTAGACTTCACAGTATGCATAAAAACTTATGAAATGCACGCGCTGGACAACAGAAGGAGGATTTTTACTCTGACCTTTCAGAATTTTACTGTATTCCATTACTTACTGCTGTTCTATTACAAGACAAAAACTACACATATCAATTCACATTCAGGTTCCAGGCCAGGTTGTATTAACTACTATGAAGCTCAGCAATAAGAAGGAATGATGTGTTGCTCAGTAACATTTCTGCATCTTGTGACAGATGTGAAGTAACTCTCAGCCACTAACAGAAATGGAGAATGGCATTTGTTTTGTTTTTAAAGACAGTATAAGAAGAAAAGGGGGCACTCCTCCTTCCTCAGGAAAAAGAAATAAAAGGAATACACTTTTTTGACATATGCAGTGTACTTCTACAAAGAATCTATCAGCACTGAACAACTACACTGTAGTGCTTGATAAAGCACTCTTTTTAAGAGCAGGTGTCTCCTTTACAGAGCAGTGGACCTTTTTGCCCAGGCCGCTGCCATTGAGAATTAGTTTTATTTTCTTTCCATCTGATTTAACAGATGTCTTATGTAGTTCACCAGCTCAGCTATCTAGCTCATATAAGTTATGACCCCCGGACACATAAACACTTTAGCAGAATGGATAACAGCACAAAGACCGACATTTTAACTGAGAGCTTGTCTACACATTCAGCTATTTGGGAATAAAAATTCAAGGACAGCAATTGCAGAAAAACTGTTCTTGAATGATTCAGTCCTCTCTATGAAGTTACTTGCTCCAGGAATGGGGAGTCAATCAGGAATGCTTACTTCTATTACACCAAATGTTATTAACTTGTGTAAAATAGATCACTACTCCTATTTCACACTTCACTAAACCAAATAAACTTTTAGGTATAGACAAACCAGCAAGCAAAGCATCTTGAAAACTTTCTACAAAGCCAGACTGTGCTACAGGGCAAAGGTTTTGTCCAAGACCAATCTGGAACAGCTTCTTCATGCACAGGAATAAAAATTGAAACAAAAACCCATAAAAATTAAAATTAAAAAAAAGAAAAAAATTTCATACTTTTCAGGAAACATTTTATCATGATAGTAACAAAAGAAAGATTCTTTCATTGATAGCTGCCTTGCTCAGAAAGCAGTCTTGGTGAAGTGATGGCAAGTAGAAAATAGATTTTGACAGACAGACAGAAAGTAGTAATGGATTTGAAAGGCAATGCTGTGAAACCTGTTGAACCAGAGCAACTCCCTTATCATTAAGAGAGATTCCTAGTTTGAAAACAACTTGCTGCTGCAAGATATCCATCAGCTGTGAGGCTATCTTGACATGGAACACCACGACAGAGAGTTGCACTATTATAATGGTCTGAAGCCTCATTACTATGGAGAGTTGTAAGAATTCCACGGTAGATGGAAAGTCAAACTTCTTTGTTCCAAATGGTTATTTTTGCCCTGCCAACACAACTTAGTTCATGTGACACAGCTGGGTTAAATCTTCTATAATATTTGGATTTTTCTTTCACAAAACTATATGCTGACTAGGACTTTTCTTTTAATCCTTTATCTGCTGAATGGCAATCATAAAGATTATCTGAATAAAATGACTCTAGAATGGGAGACTTCCCCATTTAGCAAATGCAATGGCCATTTAAAGAATTGTCCTGGACATGGTCCTGGGCAATCTGCTCTAGGTGGCCTTGCTTGAGCAGGGTGTTGGATGACATGACCTCCAGAGGTCCCTTCCAACCTCAACCAGTCTGTGACTCTGAGACCGCTTTCTTAGGCCTGAAAACAATGACCTCGTGAGGCACATGAGGATTTATAAACAGAATGAGAAGGCATGTAATACTTTCAGTTACTTGCTGGTGAAGGTGTTTCTGTAGCCCAAAACCTGCCTCCAAATTTCTTGATGTAGTAAAAAAGTCCTAGTGATCAAGATGGCTGAATTTCTACACTTCCAGAAGAAAGCTCTTCTGACCTGGGCAACTGGGAGGCAAGAGGCTGGCTTTCTATCTTTCATTCATGTAATGCATGAGAGAGAAGCCCCTTTTTCATACAGTAAAAAGTTTAAAGCTCAAATGTTCTGACTGCTACTCTGGATGAGTCGTCTTACTGGGCTAAAAGTAATAATTATATCAAACCCAAGGAACTCTTCTCAAGTAGCATCCACTGTTCATGAGTATGGCTCATCAAGGAACAAAAAGACCCACAGAGGCATGTGAAAGATCTGAACAGAGAACATGGCTCCACAGAATCTCAGGCAGGCAGAAGTTATGGGTATAATTTGACCTCAGTGTCCCCCAAAAGCAACATCAAATTCAAATATTATGATGCAGGAAGAATAATACCAGTGACTGACTAAAAAGCTCCATCTATTTCTGCATGGCTAGTAAAACACAGTAATTGATCCAGATCTTTCAGCCCTGACAGAGGACATATTCTTTTCATTGAACAGTCAGGTCACCCTCAGAGTCTTCCTTAAATCAAAAAGTGGCACTTACGTTGAGCCTCTGCTCTCTACCAAAAGAAACACACATATATTTCAAACGAAATTCTCACTGAACTGTCTTTCAAATGATGAAATATCAACTGTATGAGCTTCATGCTGCTCTTGGACAAAGAGTAAGATTTACAGTAAGATCTGTTTTTTTAAGAGGAATTAGCCCTACACTGATTTCACTATGAAGCTTTGAAGGGATCACAATCTGCAAAGCACAAAGAGATGCACTGTAGTGACAGACCAAGTTCAGATCTGTGTAGCTACAGTAAGTACTGATTACACAAAGTGTTATACTACTTAATACTATTTGAAGAATTTAGTAGACCAAATTTGCTATTGGTCTGTACAATGCAAAGAGGAGCTATACTGTACAGTATAATTTTTTGGTTGGTCTTGTAAGTATTGTAGTATAGTGGATTATGGACATAATAACTCGAATGTTACATGTGAACTGAATCTTAAATTTACAATTGTTTTTTCAGAGTCCTACACTAAATCACTTGACAGGATATACTATAACATAACACACATTTCAGTACAGATATACACAAAAATATTTTATGGTAGTGCAATTTACAAATGAAATAACATTAACACTGAAGAAAAAAGCAAACCCTTTCCCTACAGTACTACTTTTTATTTTCTCAAAAAGCTGGTAATAAACCAACTTCGTTGATTTCAGTAGAGAAACACCAAGGATGAGTTTAATTCACCTGGCAGGCATAACAAAACAGCAGAACTTACTTTTATTACAATGCCATTCAGGTGACAGTTTTAAGTAAACCCAAATAAAAGATATCAGACAAATCAAAGTTGCTTGCCCGAATCTTATGTCATGTCACGATCCCATTTCCATTTATACTATTGCAGCATTTGAAGTCCTCAATCACAGTCCCAGTACAGTAGGCAGTGTAGAAAATGTAAACGAAAATCAATTCTAAATTAAGTAAGCATCACTCCAGCTTAAAAGACATAAAAGCAGTTTAACTGGATCACTGGAAATTCCCTCTGCATAAAAGGAATTTCCACAAGTATTGCAGAATTAGCTCATGGTACTACTGTACTGTGCTCTTCAAAGCCTCAAGCATGGGAGGGGTGGTTAAGGAAATGTAAGTGTTGTCATGGACGGCCAGAGGCCAGCATAAACTAACCCTTCACATCACACTGAAGGCCAAAATGGGCCAGGACAGACCAAGAATCGGAAGACAGACAAGTCTCCTCTGCTAGTCTCCACTCCTCCCACATTTGCACTGAACTTACTCAGACAACAGGATTGCTGTTGCATTGCCCAGTTGCCCCACAAATTAAGGAAGAAAGTATAACTCTACAGAATACATTCAATTCTTAAATCATAATGCAAGTGAAGACGGAGGTAAAGGGTAACAAACCAGTGAGAAATTTAAAAATGACAAGTTTCTAAGGACAAAAGAAATAGTAGGTGACCGAAGTTAAGAATTAACTTTAAAGGAACAATGCGTGGAAAAAGAATTGACTTGTTTCAAAGATGTACTAACAAATGTCTAATGGAACAGCATCCTTTTTAAGGAGACAAAAATCCCAAGATGACTAAATGGCAAAAGTAAAGAGGCAACAGAAGAAATATTGATGAAAAATGTGGTGTAGATGCAACTAAAACCATCAAGAAGAAATGATTTAAAGGAAAAATACATGTTGGGAGCTAGACTGAGCAAAAAAAGAAAATTACACAGGAGAAAAGCAGAGTATCAGAGGGGACAGCAAGCAATATAGTGAAGAATAATAAGGCTTTCTACAAATACATAAAAGGAAAGAAGACAGTAAAGGATAAAATGAACGCATTAAAGTATAAAACAGATGCTTAGATACAGGATGATGCAAGGTTGATGCTAGGATTAAACACCTCCTTCACAGGCATAATTCTCTTCAGGAACTGTGAAGAAAATATTGGGAAACATGAGGCTAATACTGGCCTCCCAGATCAATTAAGTAGCAACACGCTGTTTTTACAGCTCACTACAAGTTGGTAAGGACAAATGTAAATTAATATACTGTTTCACACTGGAAGCATCTGGTGCAGTATGGACTCCCTCTGCCTCTTATTTGGGGTTTCACGTTAATCAGGCACAGATCAATCACCTGCAAGTAGCCTATACTGTGATTATTTTTTGTAACGGACATAATTTCAACTCCATCTGCAGTAGGATGGGATACCCAGATACAAGGGATTATATAGTAAAAAAGACAAGACTAATTTCATACAAAAACATATTCACTGGAAACCCCTCAATAATGAAATTTAGTCACATTTCTCGAAAGTTAAGTAAATTAATACGTGAATGGACTTAAAGGAGCACATATATACAGATTTTAGTAAATGTATTTTAAAAAATCACTCAGTAGGACAGAATAACTTCAGCATTCCAGTGGCAAAGTGAACAAAACAACAGATACCTAAAAAGCGAAAGTGAGTGTCATTGCTATCGTTTTTTTGGAGAAAAAGTGACCACTGAGGTTCCACAGTCCACACACTGAGGCCAATTTAGCCATATTTCAAAGATGTCTAGCATTACTCCAGTATTAAAATACCCATTTAAAAATGTTTTACTGATCGATGAGTGTGTCCTCAAGATCAGTTTAATTTCCATTTCAAAAGTACATTCATAAACATACAGTGACAAAATATACAGATGGCATTAGGAAAAACGTTTGGTACAAAACCAGATCTTTTGAAAGACAAAGGAAGTTATTCAGGACACACCTGTCCAAACAGCAAGTCATGACTTGTACGTATGAAGGCTGCTCAGAAATTTTCTATGAATGCCACCAGAAGGCTGTAATGACATCTCCAGGGAAGTTCTGGGAAAACAAGCTATCGCAAATCCCAGTTCCTGCTTCTTAAAGGGAAACAGAGGTGATGATACAAAGCTCTGTTCACTTTGCCAGTCCCAGCAGGTCTCTCTGAGTTGGCACCGTCAGCAGGCTGCCACACTGACTTGGAAGCACCACATTCCTCATTTTGCTGAGATGAGAAAGGCAGCTCATGGTCCACTGGAGACAGATGGGTTCACAAGGCGAAACTAGGCTACTACGGAAGCAAGGGAGGAGTCAATGCAAAGAAAGATAATAACGGGAGAAAGTGAAGCGGGCAAAAGAGATAAGAGGAAATGGCTATAAAGCAGTGGAAGACACAGTAAACTGGGTAACAACAAAGGAGAACAAATTGAGAGGACAGGAGCACAGACAAGAGGCACAGCATAGTTTAGTTACTAATGTTACTTCTTAGTGGTTTCAGTACCAAAATACTCTGATAAAACTCAAATTAGGTGATTGAGTGGAGAAGACAAAATGAAAACATTCCTCTGCTTCACTGCGATTTCAGATGAAAGGAAGGCACAATCTCAGTATTCAAGAGATTGAGTACATTTACATCTCCTGACAGGAGGAAAAACATTTAACTATTTTTAAAATAATTCTTTTGTGTTTGGTATGTATCAAGTTCTACTGAATAACAAAAAGGGGGACAGGATAGCTATAGAAAGGCAAAGAGACAAACAGGCAAGTTTTTACAAAGAAAAAGGGGAAGAATGCAAAGACCGGGCAGTTAAAGGGGATGAGACAAGGACCAATTTAAAATCGGGTTCCATTATTACTCCTTCTCAAAAGAACACAGAAAATATGAATACAGGCATGATGTTTATACAGTCTTAGCAGCACACAGCTTTTCCCTGAGAGATGAAGAGTGAGTGAGATGCACATGGGTGTTTCTCCACAATGCAGCGTGCTCACGTGCCGCCTGGCTTGCACCCTCCTCCTGGCACTTACCTGCTGCCCAGGGCACAGCTGGCAAGTGGTGGTGGTGGGTGCAGGGGACCTTGGCGTGGTCCTGGATGGTACTNGAAGCCGAACTGTGCCCACCAGCAAGCACGTGGTGCCTCTGTGAAAACGAGTTTCAGAAAGGAAGGTAACAACTATGGGAAAGAGAGACCATGAAGAAAAAGAGGAGACACTCAAACAGGGCAGGAGCAAAGAGGCACCTGAGCGTGGTTGGAGAAAAGAGATCCCTGAGCAGGGGCAGGGCAAAGAAACACCCCACTAGCGCTGGAGCAAAGAGATGCCCGAGGTGGAACAGAGGGGAGATGCCAGAGGAGGGACAGCTCTGAGGGAACCACAGCCCGTGGAGGATCCCACGCCTGAGCCGCTGAGCTAGAAGCGAGGAACAGCAAAAGCAAAATACCCACAACAGACATGGCCTCAACCAAGGGACTGACAGCGGTGGGGGGACTGGAGAGCAGCCGGGGGGAGCTGAGGTGGCCAGAGGGAAGCTGAGGCACGTTTCTCTGAGTGTCTGTTTAAATGTTTGTGTTTATTTCTCAATATCGGAGTGAATAGTTAAAAGTTAATGATAATTGGCAATAAACTAAATTAAGTAAAATTCCACAAATTGAGACTGATTTTTTTGTTTGGCCCACGACATCTGGCTACCAAAAAGCAAACAAACAAAAATATCAGGAGGAATATAAAGTACTGGCAACTTTGTCACTCAACTAGATGTAAACAATTATACCGTATTACTACCATAAAGATGTAATTCCTGTTTTAAAATGTAGTGTACAATTATAATTTTAGTTTGCTAGAGGATTTTCAAGGATTAAAACTAAGGAGGGCCTCAGAATATTTTGTCCTACTGTTCCATAAAGTATCCTTCTCACATCAAAGCATTAAATGGGAAAACCATGCTGAAAAGGAAAATTAAATTTAGCAGCAGAAATATCATTGCATTGCTGTGCACTGCTGTATAGTTAGAACTTTCCCAGGTCCAATACACAGAACAGATTTTCATGTACATGATGAACAAAAATCAAGTTCTACCTAATCTTCCATTAGTGACTAGTAAAACCAGGATCATAACATCAGAGGGGACAAAAATTCATATTTAATATAACTACACTAGCTACAGCTGAATTATGTCTGGAATTAACTTAAACTTAGATATCTACTTACTTTTTTTACAGTAAGAGTCAACATAGTTGCATTAGCCTTCATTTCTTCATTATAATGATTCTGTACATTACACCAGGTTTTCAGGCAGTGATAAACAATACAGACTATGAAGCAATCATCATTCATCACTTGGCAGGCAATATTTAAAATAAAAAGAGATGTTGCAGGTATTTCAGTACAGGTTTTTAGTCTGAATTAGTATTGTAAAGCTTGGTTATTTCTGAAATATGTGCATATGTATGTGTGCGTACATACATAAACACATCACCATTGCCACGGGCACTAATTTTCCTATATACACACAATCTCTCATAAATATGCATGCACAAATACACAGGACAAGTACTGCACAAGTTGAACGGACACCACTCCAAAGGAAATGCAAGACTACTGGAGTGAGGTGGGAGAATGAACAAGAAAATAGAATAGGGAGGACAAAAGAAGGAGGAGGTAGGCTTCAGGTTAGGATATCCAGCCTCTCCCTCCTCGAATACCGGTTCATTCCACTGCAGACATAAGCCATTATCTGCTTCCAAGTACTGACACAAATGCCTGCTGTCTTCCACTTTTCCTTATCTCCGTACACAGGGATTCCTCCATGGAGGCCCAGGAAAAGACAGAGAAGATGTCAAGAAACTATACCCCTAACATCGCTAGAGACCCTACTGTCATCAGGAGCAGTTTAGTTCCCACATTTCTAATGAGAACACAGATGAGACCTTTGTTGGAACTGAAATTTAACAGAGAACTCTAGGTAATCATGTTTATAAGAATCCTATATAACATTTTTTTACGCAACTATATTTACTGGGATATGCTTTTCTGCCAATCATGCAAAAAGGCGTCAGCTCTCAGGTTATTCCCTGTGCAAAATGGCCACCATCTGTCATCACAGTCAATGGCTGCCATTTCTCTATCATTAACAAGCATGCAAAAATGAGGCTATCTTTCATAAAGGTGATTACTTCCATTATTTTCAAAGTTAAGCAAAATGAAAACCACCGCCTCTCTAAGGTTCAGAGAGATGGCAAGGTACTATAAAGATAAAGAGACAGTGAAGATTTGCATATGCAGAATGAGAAGAATAGGATGCAGATATATAATATTAAACACAGGAGCTTGCAGAATTGTACTGTTTGTCACACTGCCTACTTAAAGCATCATCTCCACAACACAAAGTTTGGCCTAAACCTTAGATGTTCTTTTACTGATTTCCACCTCAGACCTACACTGCCTCAGACCTCAGTACCTTGTTTCCCTTCAGAGAGATACATGCTCTTCTTACATACTGACTGAAGTAAAGTAAATCCATTTGCATATATCACTGTCTCATAATTTCATTGTTTCCTCATCCAAGGATCAATCACCTAGAAATGGGAGGCTGACCTGAAGGTTACTCCATTTCTTTCCAGTGACTAGATATTACAAGAGCAGACTAGCATCTAGCATCTTAAATCAGGAAGGTGAGCAGCAATTTATATTTGAGTCATCAATTATGGCAGCATAACTTCAGAGGATGGTAGCATGGCTCTGAACAACTATCAGTGCTCAATAAAATCTACAGAAAATAACTTACAACTGTGATACAATCTTCTGAATATGGACTCACTCACATACACATCGTAAGACTAAGTCTGAATCCATGTCTGATGTGTAAATATATAACCAAAGTCACACAAGTATACACGCATTAACCTCAATTTAAAACCCAGTAGCAAATCCCCTCCCTCTTCAAGCATCACAGTTTCAAAACATGCAATATTATATGAATACTTCTTAAACAGCTAGGTTTAAAAAAACAAGGAAAACCTCTTATTACAGGACTATTAGATTGTACTTCCAGCATAATCTACTCTGCTAAGTCTTGTAAAATCTAAACCGCACCTGTAAAAAAGGCATTGTTAACAAATCTAAAAAGTGGAAGGTGCTATCTTCAATATATCATCACCTAAAAATTCATCAGTGTTGCAAATACACAACTATAGCTGTAATGGTGAGTCATGACAATATTAAATGGGTAGTGTAGTAATTTCTCTGCAGATCAGATAGATGACTGAAAGGATCTTCTAAATAGAAACAGTACTTCTGTACAGCCTTCTGATAGGCGAACATAGCTCTAAAACTTTGCCAGTGCGATTTTATTACCCCTAGCACAGTGATTTTACGTGTCCTATGACCCCTCCCCAAGGACCCACTCTGGCATATAAATGAAATACAGTGTAACAAGTTAAAAAAAACCTTTTTCATCATGTACTTTAAATATGTTATTAGTGAAATAGGGTTTTCACATAAAGTAAAATACAGAAATGGTTCTATGATATTGTTACAGAAGATTTTAGAAATTGCTGAAAGAAGTAACTCCTGTGAATCACATTTTCTATGTGCCTATCGCACCACAAAGAGTACATTACATAAAACAGCATGAAATAGCACAGCTGGAAGTGACCTGATCAGGTGAAGGTGATTCCAAAGCCAGGTCTCTACTTGCCAACACACTTCAGAACTACATAGCTTCTCTGCTAATCAGATCATTACACTTTTCCACGTATTTTTCAATTAATATCTCTACTGCCTTCATGTGTTTAATTGCCACTTTAGATGTTGCATATACGATGTGGGGAAAGCATTAAATAACTTCTCTGACCTAATATCTCCCCATTTCTTTTAATGATAGTCTGCTGCTTCTTTAAGGTCTATCTGGACTAAATTTCACCTGCCTTGTGATAACTGCAGCCACTACTGTTGTGAAGTCTGCAGCAGAAGAATCAGACAGACAGACAAAAACCCGTATGAATCTTCCCCATTCAGCCCTCCCTTGCTTTTTCGAGGTATTGGTAAGGTGTGAATCACTCCAGCATTTCCTCTTCAACAGAAGCACTGAGAACTTTACATTACTCCATGGAGAGACAGCAGCCTCCGAAGTCATTGTAACTGGAACAGTTGGCCAACTACATAAACAGAAAGAGCTTGCTCTTCAGTGCTCTTCAGCGCTCTGTGAACTAATTCCATGCTCTTAGCCTGCCCGTACCTAACAGACAAGGCTTCACATCTCTACAACTTGCACAGAGGTCACCGACATCACAATAAGATGAAAGAACTCAGGTTTTCATTTTCTTCCGCAATCTAGAAGCAAATCGACTTTCTCCCCACCCACCCCCCTACTGTTTATTCTGTCAATCTCTTACCAGGAACGTACTCTAGAATTTTCACCGCCTAAATTTTCACCACACTTCACAGAAGTAATACATATCAACCATTTATTACAAGGAACAATAAACAACTAAAGTGCCAGGAGAATGAAACTAATCCTGCTCTCCTTTCCCACCGTATCTGTCCTCTCTCTCACAGGGTTACCATGGGAAGAGAAAGACGCAGGAGATGCATTCATGCACTGCTGGGTCACTTCATTAGCGGCAGAGAGACTCCAGAGATTTTCAATTGTTACCTTCACGATCACCATGTTTATCTGAAGATTACTAACCCTGATTCTTTTGATTCTGTGATGATTCTAACAAGCAAATTATGGCATTTATATTTTGAGTTGTTGATTACTCTTAATTGATTACAGAGCAAGAACCACATTGATCTTAAGATTTCAACACTCCCCCTTCAGGGGCCTGTGCAGCCACTAGGAAGAAACAGGCGGTTGACAGGCAGTAACAGAAGCACATAGCTTTACGCAGACCCAGAGCAAACCTGCAAATGTTGAGTGGCTTCCAGAACAGACGTCAAACAAGTTAGTGTATCAGGGCACCTAATTTTTCCCTTGAATTCAGTGCCTGCCTGCCTTTCACAGGCAGTTTCTGGAGAAACACCCAAGCAAGCTCTGAATGAAACTCCTTCTGACCTCGAAATGATTACACTTGCTTTTGTACAGCAGTTTTCCTAGACTAGTATGTCCTGTTACAGTGGGATTAAGCAGCTGGACACAGACCATGCAATGTAGCATGGAAGCTGCATTGCTTCCAATACCTGACCTAGTACAGAATTACTACACTACTCCTAATGAATTACTATACATCCCTGCATTGCACGAAATACCGATATATTAACTACTCATGAAGAAAGTAGCCTATGTGGTTAAAAAACACATTAAAGGGAGTCTTTCACCTCCAAATTGCATTCCCGAACACATCCAGATTAATTGTTTTCCTTTATTGTAGCTTGAAGTAATGGATTTCAGGAAGAAAATTATAGCTTCACTAGCCAAACAGCAGTCTTCAGAAGGCAAATTCATTTGATCTCCATTTCTTGCCTTGCTGAAGAAGGGAATCTACTTACTTGGTTTGTAGATGGTGGTAACACAGGTGCCTAATCAAACTAACAGACCTTGTTATGCTAACTGGCATGCAAAACGTGAGATGGTGTATGTGTTATCTTCTATAGCTGAAGGAAGTAACCAGAAGTCTTTTCCTTCTATTTTTATTGTATGTATTTGGTCTCCCAAGCTTAAACGAGACAATAACCAGTGAATCCCAATGCCAACTCAGGAGAATCCAAATCACTCACCCTGCCTTTGAAAAATTATCACCTTCCCATATTAAGAAAAAAAATCCAAAAGCTGTGTAAATTTCTTGATGTAATTGTGATCTACAAGCTTTAAATCATTTTCTTTTTTCCTTTTTTTTCTTTTTTTTTTTGAAGACAGTTGTTTCCCTGTATGTATGGTGAAGTGAACCCAGTTCACTTGTAGTCTGTCCCGGCATTAGGACATCTCAAAGGTGTTCAGTCACTCGGCTGGGCACTTTGACTCTAATTCGTTCCCTTCATTCCCCTCCTTAACCCAAAGACAATTCACTGTCATAATTAACACCCTGACTAACATCACTACCTGGAGGCACTGCAGCCTACAAAGCACAAATTGAGCACTAGGAAGAAATGCCCTCGAGTTTTAACATAAATTGATTTAGTTAAAATGGTGAAAGGTAAGCACAAACCCTCTTGTGTTGGTTTAAAGATAACAGTGGTTTTGCTCACGCATTCAGGCTTATGAGCGCAACAGACAAGCCTGCATTGCATGGGTTTAGGACAGGCACAGCATCCATACAGGAATTTTGTAGCCATTTATAGCATAATCTCTTTAGTTCAGTGGTTTCCAAAGAGTGGTTCTCACAGAAGGTTGTGATAATAACCTGCAAGCCACTCTCAACACTAATTTTATAGTGTTTTACACATTAATACCAGTGAGCTGGCAGCTCTCAACAAAGGTGGAAGCATTTGTGTAAAAGTTTGGAGAGCCTCTGGTCTAACTTGTCTTATACAACCTCATGCATAGGCCAGGCCTACATTTGCCATTGTGTGTTTTATTAACCAAAGCTTCCTACTGACCTGCAAGAGAAGTAACAGGTGAGTGACACTGCAACAACTGCTGGAATTCTGTAGTGGTGTTCAGAATATCAATTGTCGGGCTTAAGCTAATTCACTTTAAGTAGTCTTATCACAAATATTAGCCTTACAGCCAATATTAGACTGAATTTTGCAGAGACTTTTAGCAGAAAAGTAAAAAAAAAAACAACCCACAAGCAAGTAGGGGAACTCAATTCAGGTCTCAAAAGTTGGCTTTGAGATCACAGTGGAAACATACTGTAATACCAATGACATCCATGTTGTCAAACTGCTCCTACACCTATTTTGTGATTATGTAGAGAATGTCAGGCTACAACATTCTTTCTGATGCTCTTCCTGATAACGAGACTTGCTCCCAAGCAGTAGTGCAATGAAATAGCTGTTTTCTTAAAGAAATTAATGTTCCCAAGTTACTTACACGCTAAGCACTGAATGCAGACTCCAAAAGACATTAATATATCTAACTGTAAGTAAAAGCCCAGCACATTAAGATTCTTACAATAGGATTCTCCAGCTGCTACACCTTTAGAAATGAACTGTAAGGTGATCCTAATCCCAGATATTAAAATGGACAGATTTTGTGAAACTGGCTTTCATACTAGAACCTCATCTTCCTATTTTTAAAAACAGCACATACACGCGTATTTAAATGATGTAATATTTTCAAGAAAGTCTACAAATTATCTTGATTCAGCTGTGTGCCTGTGCTTATTATTATTTTGAAAATGAAAGATACATAAAAAACTTCCGTTAACTCACAGGCGTTAAAGCACGTGGATAACCACAACCAGTACAACGTCCATCAACTTTACTTATGTGGACTCATTACTACATGGGCATGCTTAGTATCCGAAGTAAAATGACTGTCCTCTGCACCCCTCCTGCCCAAATAAAATTTGCCATCATTCATTTCTTAGCCAAACATACTCAAG
>VZSZ01003531.1:28552-32302 GCA_013398815.1 Ibidorhyncha struthersii
ACAACTCCTAAAAATCAGATAGTACCAGCCATTCTGGCTTGTAAACTATTAACCAATCATACACCTATTTTGGAAATGCAGTTTAGAAAAACAATTTGGGATTCTTAGTAAACTAATCTAGCAGAGGCTGAGAAATCCCAGATGAACAAAAAGGGAACAACGCTGCTCTCCAAGTATCTCGGAGATGCACTATAGGAGTCGCGCTAGTGTGCCTGCACACAGTACACTTAAGGATTTTAACAGTTTAGAAACAGAAGTATTCATTTTGAACCTGCATTATGCTGAAACTATGATGAAGTTCAGACTGTGCCTCATTTTTAGTGTTAACAGAATAAACAATAGTATCCCATGACAAACGAAGGCATTGATTAAAACTGGAAAAATGGGGCCAACTTGAGTAAATCTTGTTTGCCTGGTTTCCTGTCTGCTCATTTGCTAGTAACTAAGAACAAAGCCTAACATAGCAACTAAATGTTAACAGAGACATTAACACAGAGGTCCTCATCATGGCTGAGTGGTGTTATAAAATTCATCTTCTTAAGTAAGAAGTAAGGTACAACCCATGTGTGGTACTATCTTCTCCAACCTTGTGACTGAAGATGAAAGTCATAACACAGAGCAGTCATCATGTATACAATGCACATTCTTTCTTCTCCCCCTGATCCTGAAGGAAAATGCTTTATATGATAGAAATGAAAAATAAAAAGTACTTGAAATAGAAGGAAACTGCAGATACTGAGTATTAAATAACCCGTAAATTATTACAGCAGCATCAAAGGAACACATACGCGTTCTGAGTCTTCACTCATCAGTCATACCACACTTTCTCTTTCGCAAGGTGCCTTGAGATCTGAGTAGAAAATTTTCAATAAGGACTAAGTACTTTTAATGAATCACACATCCCTCTAGTTGACATTTTTTCATGAAACATGGGTATTGATGCCTGCATTCCAACCGAAATAACAGTTTATATAAACTTAGCACTTATTGAATTTACACTACAGTTTTATCTAAACAGTTGGATACTGCTCACTTTCTTAATCCGCTCTGCAGTGTCTTACTACACGCAATCTGTTACTTTATGCTGTTAATCTGCTTTCTGTATTTCACTCCAGAAATTACTGCTATTTGTGATATACCATGTGCACAAACAGAAACTGTATTTTTCTAATTATGGGTTATCCTTTGGGTAAGAAGCAGTACAGAATGTAACAGGTTGTTAATAAGATATAAAGTATTACTTTCTGAAAAGAAATCAATACTTACCTACTCACTTAACTGTACTTTGACACATAAAAGTTAGGAGGGAGGAGGTATGTCCAGTGGTTAAGAAGACCAACCGGGTGTGAAGACGTATGCTTACTCCTCAATCTCAAATGATGTGCTGTGGGATACTGGGTAAATAATTTCATTTTGTGCTTCTGTTTATCTACATGTAAAATTCAAGTAATAATATGTAACTATGCACAGGCATGCTGCAAGGGTTACTTACCTGATGGTAAAGATGCTATAGATAAGCCAAGTATTTGCTATTTTAAAGCCTGTACATAAGGAAATTGAAGTTATGCAATGCTCAGTTCACTCCCTCTTAGATGCCTTATATATACATTTTTTTTGTTAAAGCAAAATTAAAAAATGCATCATCATTCCTTCCTGGACTTCTTGCATACTTTTTAGGTGACTTCTGCATAACGCATGGCTGCATCTCCTTAGCACAGCAACCTGTACTTATAAAATGACACTTGGCACTGCACCTGGGACACTGTAACCTCCATGGACTAAAAGGATTTGGTTTGTCTCGTCCCTTCTGATTATGCAGCGTATGCTAGGAACAAGAGTGTGTGGCGACACGGATCAATGGACTGCACCCTGTGTTTTCTGGTCCTGCTTGTTTCTACTCTTCATTTCTTGTTTCATGTACTACCTTTAAAATTCCTCATATGGGAGGGTGGGATCGACACATTTTATTCAACATACTGTCCCAATAAAAACAAAAAACACTTTTAAGGGAAAAAAAGGATTTAGAAATACTCATGAAGTTGTAACCTCCTCCTACGATGCTGTAAAGCAACTTGTCTTCTAATCACTGAATGTGAACATTAACATACACAAGTTATATCTACGAAATTGCAGGGATGAGAAGAAAGATATTTAATCATGTATTTTCACCCTTTGTCTTTCGTTTGTCCCTCTCTATTCCCCACCAAGAAGAGAGAATAAAGGAAATCCCAGGCACGGATGATGATGATAACACTTCAGTCAAATGACAAACAAGGAAATTTATAGCGAATATTCTAGAAAGCACCCTACTAAAAGATTTCCAACATGAAATTTAACAATCTGTCAAGCACCACACCCAAAGGAAAGTTGGGAGTCACTCAGTATTGTATCATTTGTACTCCTACAGTGAATTACCAATGTAAACCACATAGATCCACAGGGACATACTAGTGCCTTCTCACTGCATATTAACTTTAAGTCCTAAGGCATTCAGAGGGATAATGGTATTCAGCATACAGTCAGGTCTCAAAGGAAACCAAAATGCATCACGTGTCAGCTGTATATGTGTTCCCTCTCATATTTATGTAACATATATGATGCATATACAAATACAGAAACATGTAATTATCTTGAAAGGCAAAGAAGAGAGTCAACTGTTTGGAGACAAATTATTCATTAAATCCTTATTTCACTGACTTCAGTAACTAACTCCCATTGATTTCAGTAGAGTGACTTCAATAGGAATGTTAAGATGTCTGTGCTGCTTGCACATTCAGAAAACCTTTCGAAATTTTGTGCTATGCATAAATACTACGGAAAGCTGGTTCCAGCAGTAAGAAAAAGGAAAGAAAAAATAAATGCACTACATGCGCAAAATCCCTTACAAATTCATGGTACTTTTTCGTGCTTTCTCATTACACTGTGAACAGTTACACTAAGAGATTCCCGCAGAGGGGAAGAAAGCAACTTAAATTTGGGTCATCTTCTTCGAGAGGCCATCTGCCTCTGCGGTCGGAGCTCATCTTCCTACCACTTCTCCCTCGGAATATCAGAAGGACTCCTGGGGCTTCTGAGCCTATTTTTCTGAGGTACTGCTAAGACAAATACTTTTGCCTTCAAAAAGGCCATGATGTCATTTCTTACTACTGATAAAGTTACTCTGAGTCATCTCAGGTTACATCTGCACTCGTAGAAGGAAACATGGTTGGCCACTGCTGGCCATGCGACATCCTGCACTTTCATGAGACCAAATACAGGGAAGCAGAATCATCCATTATACTTATACTGACAGCATAAACATACCTCTCAAAGAAAAACAGTTACAACTAATTAATCTACACAGCATTTGCCACCAAACATGACAGAAACATATAGCTGAATAGAGACTGCAATTTGCAAGAAATCATGACGCCATGATGCTTTTGCAATGGAAAACGAGTGGCAAAAGTACTGCTGGAGGTCCAAGTAGGATCTCTTTAAATCTCAGGAATGGATATAGTCAGCACTGAGGCAAACAACAGTGGTTGACCTAAGGCTGAAAACACATTAACACAGAGATAGCTGAAGTCAGAGAGGGGAAGGGGGAGGCAGGAGGTAGACAAATATTAGGGCCTTGATCTCCCACCACTTTAGTCATAGTTACAAGCCACTGGAAGAGTAGTTTTCATCAAAAGGTACCCAGCAAGATGGCAGACCTACTGGGAAATAGGGCACTTCACTAAAAGACTGATCCTAATCAGTCCAGTAACT
>VZSZ01003531.1:32356-42356 GCA_013398815.1 Ibidorhyncha struthersii
GTATGCATACTGGAGATGGCTGAAGATGCACCTATGATGATTTTAGGTTAAAACTTTTCAGGATTAAAAAATAATCCACAATCATATGGGTAACAAAGACATGAGAGAGCTACCACCTTCACAGTAGTTCACGTGAAAAACATGGCTCATGTGGTTGCTTCTGCTACTCTTGCTGTTCTTTCTGCTGCTGCTGAAAATATCACCGACTGAGGATGAGCAAGTGAGATTTAAAGCCTTGAAGCCACTCAGTGTTCACAGTACAGTTTGGAAGGATGTGAGGTTTGGGTGTTAAATCTGTGAGAGTTCACTGTGAAAGAGAGTAGAAACAAAGGCAGGGTGCTGAAGTCAGAGAACTGCCTCAGCCACGCTGGAGCCAGAAGTATCAATCATGTTATTTCTTGCCTCACCTTGGGGAGGATTGCTAGTAGAAGATGAGTCAGGGAAGCTGTGCTTAAATATATTTCCCCACAAGATCAGGAATAGAAGAATCTTGGAGCAGAAGCACTGGCATTTCTTGTTGACATCTGAAGGGATGAAGCTGACCTCAGACTATCCTGTGTCCTGGAAAGCAGCACACAGGGCATCATCCTTCTTTTCCCATTTGTTATCTGCTGCATCTTGAAATGGGTAAATCCATTGGGCAATTAGTTACAGGGTCCAGACAGATAAGGGGTACAGGGATGTTCTTGGAGACATTCAATCCATAGACCATCTGCTTTCCCATCAAAAGGATTGCATCTCACATCACCTTGTTAATATAAAGCATGGTGGTCATGCTTTCTGTCATCTGTTCATGATGGCCTTTCTATGCAAGCTGAACGCTGGTCACAGGTAAATTCCCGCTCTGACCCCTCAAGACACTGAAATGTAAATTAAGCCTTTGGTTCTGAGATGTCCAGTGAAAAAGCAAGTCCAGCAGAGAGGAAACTTTTCCAATCTGGAAAGCTATGAAGAAGGGAGAAGCAGCCTTTGCCAATTATTGCCTAATTTTTGCTTTCCACTTACAGAGGAAGTCATCATGCTACATGATAGTCACCAACATATCCATCAAATGGGGCGATCACAAGTATAAAGTGTTCAAATGACATCTGCATTAAATGAAAGTGCAGTGTTGGATTAGGTTGCATATAAATGCAGGATGTCCTACAGTCAAATATGGCCACATTCCATTCCAAGAGAACACAGGTAACCTGAGTCACCTTGTTAGCTTTGTCAGAGCTTATAAAATCAACAGTACAACTTTTGGCAAGAGAGAATTCCAGTGCAGTTTCCAGTAAGTTGCACCATGTGTTTTATGAGCCAATCTTATAGATACAGGCTGATGACAATTTGTTTTTTTTTAATATCTTCAGGATCTTCATGAAAAGGTCCAGTAGGAAGTGGTATCGGAAGTGGCAGAGGCCTACCACAAAGAAAAGGCACAGCAGAAAGAACTGTGCAGGTTAAAATAAAAACCTTGCTGGAGCAACAAGAAAGTCATCAGCCTGAATTTTAATTCTGGAGTTCAATCCTCTTAAGTCGAGGACTGACGGATCTCCTGTTTTTTTTGCTGGTTCTCACAAATAGCTGCCGTAAAACAACCTTTCTCCAATATAAAAGAGTTTTAGATGACATCATTCTCTTAACAATTCACTTCAGAATCATTACTTGATGAGTCTCTGAGAATGATTAAGAACGGGGTCTGGAGTAAGACAGTGTTGAAAACTGCTGAGATACTGCATCACACTCTATAGACTGTTTATGCGGGTCTGAAGAATATCTGACAGCACAGTCCCAAAGAGATGACTAAGAAGAAAAGAGAAAATAGGACGAATCAGCATCATTTGCAAAACTCAGTTTGGAGGCTCAATTGTGTATTTTCATGAAAATTCATTCTGATGGGCAGTGCTAATGACTACGTTGCCTCTTTCTGAGGGAATCATACTGTGTATAATCTGCATGTGAAAAAAGAAAAAGCTGACAAATTGAGCTTGGATGTGAATGAGGAACTCATATTTTTTGACATTTTTTGACAGCTGAATGGAAGACTCTAGAAGAATGTAAGATATGTCAGGAATCCTTGACTAAGCATAAAAATATCATCTTCAGAAATTATTTCTGATTCTAGATTTCCAGGACCAGGTACCGGATATTCTATATGATGCGAACTGATTTTTGTTGAGATTACTTCTTGCCTTGTCCAGACCAAGCCCTCCACAATCCCTCCGGACTTTCCAGATGAGATGGAAAACTGATTATTTTTCTCAGAAGTTACTGGTTGAGGTGACCCTCGTAATCCTTTCATACTGTGTGCCTTCATTCCTCTGCAAGTGAGGGGGACAGGACAGGGTAATCAAAAGATCGATGAGCCCTCTCAGTGAGGAGAAGTGATTATCACAAGAAGGGCAATTCTGGAGATGGGACACCTCAGGCAAAATAAACAGAAATCCTGAAGAAGAAGAAAACGTAAGACAGCATCTGAAATAAGAAGTGAAATGGATTTACTTGCAGGAAGACCACTACTGAAAATTGCTTCACTTGGCCACATGAGATATTGAAAAAAAACGAAGTGTGAGATGTACTGGCCTCTATAGACGCAGTCATGGCATAAATGCACGCGTTACAAATACTGCTGAATCAGAGAACATTCTACAGCCCTCCACAGCAGGGTATTTACATTCAACCACAGTCTGAATGTACATATATATAAACACCAGAGAGAAAACTACAAATATGCATCACAACTTATTTACATAAGAAGATCAATTATCCTGCAGAGTCTCTATGAATACTGCTACTCAACTTTTGTCCCATGTTAGGGAAAGGACAAGAATCACGGTAATTATTTATCAAAAGTACCTGACAGTCAGCTACATTAGTATCTCCATAGGCTCATCAGTCCTGGTTTTGTTCTTAGACTTCCCACGAACAGAGATCGCCAGAATTTCATGGCCAGCTTGTTTTGTAGGATGGCACAAAGCAGGACTTGGATAATAACTGTAAGCCTGTTTTCCTTTTGACTTCAGAGGTTTCAAAGTTGTCTCTCCAGAGGCAAAAGATCAGTTAACTGTGCACTGTGATGCACAGCTCCCTGCCCATAAATATCTTATTAGTACAATAAAGTGAAGCAGGCCTCTTAAATCTGTGATGGGAATATTAGTATATTAACACAGGATCGACAGCCTACAGAGAAATATGCATTAACATACACGTGTTAATCTAATCTATCTAATCTAATCTATCTCATTCCTATCAGTACATCTTGGTAACTTCTATGAGCTGCTGAGCAGTTCTGCATTTTCCAATGCTTAGATGAGAGGCTGGTAAGAAGTCTACAGACACAAGCCAAAGACCGAGAAGCTGGCAGAACGCAAACCACAGAAAGCAAGTTGGCTGAAAGGCGTCATTACATCCTATGCCATTGTTGAGCCAATGGGCAGTAAAAAGTAAAGGAGTAGTAAATCTATATCTTAGAAATTAAAAAAAAAGGTGATACTGCAGGTAATGTCTGCATATTATACATCAAGGTGTTAAAGGGTCTAAGGGTGTCCTGAAACTAAGGGAATAGAGGCAAGTAGCTCAATAGTTCCCCAAACTTCTACTCTTTGATTCAGCATTGATGAGGAACTATTTATGACAGACCAAGAGTGCTTCTGGAGTTTTCCAGTAATAACATACAGCAAAAAACAGAATACACGTAGCCTCAAAATGCTTTCAAAATCTCTTTTAAACACAATGTAAAACCTAGCGGTACCTAGCTAAACTGGAATCAATAAAATGAACCTAACCATTCTTGGCCAATGGTCATAAAACTAAATTTAAGTACAGGCAATCTTTCTTTCTTTTTTCCCCCCACGTCTTTTTAAAATTATCTATGGTACAATTTGTTTCTATTTATATTAGTCAAGCTAACCACATTATTATATTTAGGTTTCCTACAGAGCCCAGTGTGCATCATGCATACAGGTAACTTGCAGCCATTGCTCATATTCTGATACTCATCAGGTTCTATTTGGGGTCCTGTGAATCACTAGTCATTCAACAGCATTTGTAGATGATACTTGTAAACTGTAACTTCCCCAGAAATCATAACATAATATATCATTATATAATGCACTTTCATTTTCTAAATCCCACCCCAGATAAGTGAGACTGAAAATGTAACAAATGATGATTTCATCTGGCATTAAGTACATGTAACAAGAGAGTTCAAGATACATTAACGGTTGCAGCTCTGCTGCACACCTTCTACCTACGAGAGAAGCATATCCCAACCAGGCAGATGCTGTGAAACAAGTCCTGCTCCCACAGATGAAGACAGGAGAGAACAGGACTGGTCCTAAGCCACTCTGAGCTACAAGTTCCCAAATACCAGCTGACACGTGACAGGTTCTGATTCCTGTCCCAAGTCCTTCTCCATCTGCTTTGTGCTCCATTTCCCTTGATGGCACCATCACTTGTACATAACAGGAGGTTCACCACATCTTCAACAGAACTACATAGATGCGTCTAAGGGACAGACATGGCTTAGCATCCATGAATTCATATGCAAATCTCAGCCCCATATGTTTGCCTGCTACTTGAGCCTCTGACAACTTTTTTTTTAACTTGCTCAATTGGAACATTTATTTTCTATTTACACATAATTTAAAAAAGAAAAAATTACTTTAGGTTGATACTTCTTTCTCCTTTAATTACCTGACAAACAGTAGTATAACTGCATAAATTTTGCCTGAGGTGAAAGTTGGAGCTGAGCCTAATCACTAGCTGGAGACATTGTTCTGGCTAACTTAGGCAGAACACATTTGTACTGTATGCCTGAACAATGGTTAGGCACTACAGTTAAGGATTCCTTTTAGCAGTTGTCGATTTTCATTAACCCTTTTCTAGATTATCTAAGAACACAGTTTTTCTGCGTTACATTATTTAATTTTCATTAGAGTACAAAGGCAGAGGCAGTGAGTGGACTCTGAGCTCAGCAGAGCGTAAACATATGCACCGAGACATGACTAGCCTTCAAAGAAAGTATATGTAACTTTCTGATATGCAGACCAGCACCTCCTTACATACTGTACAATTCATGCAGCAGCATTGGTTTTATTTCCGGAATAAACCACGTCTTCCTATTCGCCTGTCTTGAAGTAAGGAATCAAAAGTGAAGTCACAGAAGTGTAAGAGGGTATCAAAGTTGAAGAAAATAAATAGAGGTAATATAAACGTGCCTGAAACATATATTAAAAAAGATACTATTGCAACTGGATGTCATTTGAGAAAACTGACCAAGTACTATTTTGGTCAGCATTTACTGAAAGACAAATTAATTCTACAGTAAAAGGGACTCATACTTTTTCAAAGTTATATACAGTTCTTAAAATCCTCAAGTTATTTCACTGTTATGTTACACCTTTTTTTGTGTAAGCTGAAGTTTCTCCTGTTATGCCACTACGTAGGTAGGACATACTTAAGTCCAAGAGGTCATCAAAACTATCAAAACTTTGCTAGAATGAAAACATTTCACCACCATTGTGATTCCCCCGCATCCTGCGTGCTCTGCCCTTGCCTGTTGCCACCAAGCCTTTACACTTAGACAAATTCAATGCCCGATCTTGAATTACCCCTCAATTCTCAACAGCATCATTGGACAGAATATAACCTGGTAATGTTTAAAAGATGGTCTGGTATGTTTGGTATGTTTAAAGATGGTCTGATCAGATTTTCTGATACATTGCAGAGGAATTTTTCCTCAGGTAAGAGTGTTTTCATTAATTTTCTCTCTTATATATACACATCAGCACTTATCAAAAAAGCAACTCATGTATTTGCTCATTGCTCACCACTGAAAGAGGCCTGAATGAAACCACAGTAAGGACCAACCAAATCTACAGAGCTTCGGCGCTAGAACCCAGGTTTAAATCTGAATTTTCCAGCTGTTACTTCATCTGTACAGCACACCGAGCCAATTTAACACATGACGATTCTGCAGACTAGGCCCATCATGTCAAAATGAATTCATTCTAAAAAATGCTTAGCTCTTTTGGCTTAAAAGAGATCTTCATTCATGCTAGAGATCTCTAAACCATCAACCACTTAACCTACGCTGCTCCTAAAACGAAATTGCTCTACTCCTGATAGTATTATTTTCTATTAATCCAGTCAGAACTCAGTTTTTACAGGCACAAGTAATTTGTTTTGCAGAGATCATCATGTCTCAAAACTTCCCACATTTCAGCCATCAGGTTTGTTTGTTTGTTTTAACATACTGAAAGACTGCATCACCATTAATAAGGTGTTTGTATGCCTGCTATAGGCCTTCCAAAACCCTGAAGAGACTCATCAAGAATCCGTAGAACATCAGAATCACTCAGCCTCAATTCATTAATCTCTCATCATGAAAATGCACAGGAGACTCTCTGATAGCAATGAAGGCTCCTATTGGCATATATAAACGTAAATGACAGAGGTCTCTCCCCTTTACATCAAATAGCATTTCAAGAAGGAGGAAAAAAATGGAGGAAACATAAAAAATTACGCTTACTAGTGAAGAACATGTCCACTGTTTCCAACACTAAAGTAAACATTAAACATTTTTCTTCTACCAAAAAAGTGTGTTTAACACTGCCAAAGTCAGCTTAGGAATCTGTACTGAGGCACTTCACTTGGAAGACATAGTGAGAGAGACACATGTTTTTCACAAATGCAAATTTCTCACATTCGGCCCACTCTGCCCCCTCCCCCCCAGACTTACAGCTTAATTAGTATTTTGAAAAACCATCTGTAAAAGGTAAAAGGTGAAGACTTTCTTTTAGTAGTAGAGGACAGGTATTTTCTTTCTCCCTTCCACTGTTTTGCATTGCTACATCTGGAAATAAATCATTAACAACATATTAATGTAAATGTAATATCAAAATGTTGGCAAACTTGTAGCAGCATACCCATAACCCATATATGCAGCAGCGGCCTTCTAAAATTACTTAACTTCAAATCCTTAAAAAAGCAATCCATTAAGAACTTTACAAGGGAAGTGCCCAAGGCTAGTTTAGAGGCTGATTGATGTCACTGAGACACATTACAAAAATAGAGGTTAAAAAATATGTAATAAAAGTCTTATGCTTGATAAAAAATGTAATACTGTGACATGTAACTTCCAAATAAAATATGTTATTCCACCGTAATTTTATACTGATCTCTGCTATTATGTTTTTACTGAACTAACAGGAATAAGAACTCCACATACCCCACTTCAGCTAAAATATTTTAGAAGCCCATGCTATTCAGTAATAAACTCAATAAGCAAGAGCACTTTGATTCTGTAGCACCTTAATAGCCATATTTCTGGTTTCAGTTTTACGTGCTTTACTGCAGTTGTTTGACAAAGAAACACAAAGCACAACTAAAAGAACCACAAAAGCGCCCTGTTTTACAAGGTAGGTGGGAACAACCAGGAGAACACGCGGGAGCTAGGGAGAGGAGAGAAGTGGGAAGCTGGATGAAGGTTTTAGGTCTTGGGTGGGCTGAAGTTGAAAGATAGGCACTTAAGCGCCCAACTGAAGGGGTGGGGTGTGGGGGGGTGAAGCCTACTTATGTGCACACACACGGATGGAAGAAAGCACAACAAACGGTGAGCAGTGTACAGCCCTGATCTGCCCTTGATTTTCTAGGAGTTTGTTCTGGGAATCTGGTGAATAAAAGAACACAAGAATCAAACCTCTGTCTCCTTAGCTTTTACGGAGCACGCTCCACACTGGCAAGCAACTGTATACAGCGCTTTCAAAGGCATATTGCTGTGTAGGAGTGATGACTGAGTGCCCTCCAGGCACCTCAAACGCAATGCTGTCACTTCTAGTCACTACTCAGCAGGGCTAATGCCATACCTGTTATGACAAGAATCAGCCACTTAAAGGCACCACACCTCTGCCCCCACAACGCATACTTGGAAGAAGGTATGAGCCGCACAATAACTTTTTAGGTGTTGCCAAAGAGAAGCAATCTTTCCTATAAACACCGAAGAGGTGAGAAGCACAGAAAATTAATAAACTCAGACAGAGCATTAAATGGAGGAGGACTCCTTAGTCCGAGTCCAAATAATTGCTACGATTTTGTAGTAGTTCCTCTTGTGTACGGTCGGAGAAAGTAAAAGATTAAGATGCCATTTGACCAGGCTAAACTGGGGTTTAGTTGTCAGCCTAAACCTGCCATCTGGTGTCAAGATACAGCAGATCACACCCCAGATGTGATCCTTCAAACAAATTGCATTTCTACCCCTTACCTCTCTTTCTGCAGTGCGAGCAGAGAAGAGGATCTATCAAAGATGCAAATTAGCAGAAGTTTATTTCTTAGTAGAGCAACTGTTAATATGAACAATCACATCAATGGGTAAAATTTCACACACATGTAGAAAAAAATTAATTACTTCTCCACAATCTCCATCTGTCAGTATTCAGTGCCATGGAAATATGTCTGCGGTTGAGGAAGGAGGTATGAATTTCTTGCTAGCAAAATATGCAGGTTGGCCCACCTCAACCATCTGAAAGTCTTCTGAAAGCCTGGTATTTGTTTCAGGGCACTGTAAGTTTTGAAATCTTTGTCTCATTTCTTTACTTCTTTCTGTCGCAATATCTCATTCCACAATTGGGGTGGAGAAGGGTTATGCAGCGCTATCATTTGCACCTCATTAGTCTTGGGCTGGAGCTTTGAGAAAGCTGATACTCCCTCTAAATTTTTACAGATGCTTCTAGTTTACCAGTTCATGACTGCACTACTAGGAAAGACTTCCTGCCACTAAACTGCTTGCTGGCATGTAAGCTGAATTTCAAAATCCCTGAAAAAAGTAAAGCTCTGTGGCGCTCACTTGCCTTATTCTTGAGGAAAAAAAAAAAGTATCCTGAAAAAACACAGTAAAACTCTTCACTCCTAACCTGTGAGACTAAAGCCCTTGCAAATATTTCCTTAAAATTGCAGCACATCTTGATTTTGAAACTCCCCACAAAAATGTTCATTAACAGGAAGGTATTTGTGGAGGTGTTTGTGGTGTAAATTAGTATTATGACACACTAAATAAGTAGGGAGAATAATTAATTGACAGATACCTTGGGTTTTTTTGCCAAAATCTAGGTATTTTCCTTTATTTCCTACATGTCACATGCATAATCTTTCACTCAGTATCAGAAGATTTATATGAGAGATTCTTCCTTCTCCACAATGTCATGCCCTATACTCCCTTCCCTAAAGGGTGAGAACTCTCTTTGGTGGTTTTGGGGTGTTTTTTTTTTTTTTAATTACTTTTTATTTTGCTTTGTTTATAATGGTTTTGGAGAGTTTTCTGAAGTTCCGAGCAGGTGACACAGGTCTGTTCTTAATCTTTAGTGCTTTAGTAATGTTAAGGCTAATGACGAGGGACACAAATCCCCTGATGGAACTGAATGCATTCCAAGCTCCCCGACCCACTCAGAGCAGTAATCCCCTGCAGCTGGAACTTACTTACCACCATGCACAGCTAATACATTTTTTAAAAGCTAGTCACTAGTGACAAATGTAAACTGGACTGAGCAGCTCTCATCTCCTATCCCCAATCTTCTCTCATAACCCTGAGACTTGCTATTTCAGTGATGGATATGATCTGCCTTTTAAAGCTACCAAACCAGAGTTGTATAGCTCCGCTCTAAGTGGACTAGAAGGTTTTAAAAGCATCTTCAGCTGTCAGACTCGAACAAAAACAAAAAAGGTCATTCTTTACACAAACATTTCACAACTGGGAAAACCATATTAGTTGGCTTTATCACCACCATTCTGAACCCACTATTTATTTAGATGTTACATGCAAGCCATCTGTACAACACAATTACAGTATCTGCTTGATGCTATTAAGCTGCTTGCTGCTTTCTGTTGTCTTAATAAAACTGCTGCTTGACATGGGAATGAAATCCAAGACTAGGGTTCAATTTTGCTGATGGTAATCTGTTGCTGGTACAAAAGCACTCTGAAGCTCCAGCCTCCCAGTACAAATCCTGTGTGCTGTGGTACA
>VZSZ01003531.1:47356-54502 GCA_013398815.1 Ibidorhyncha struthersii
AACCAATCTATAAATCATGTAAGTTAAGGAATGACTCAGAAGTTAAGCAAAAAAGCCCCAAACAATTCATATACACGACCACCACAAAACAGTAACAGTTCGTAAACTCTCAATCTTAAAAGTAAGCTTAATGCAAAAGTAAAAAAATAAAAAATATTAATTTGAAGCAAAGTACTGTAACGCGGTCTTATTCAGCTGTGTTGATGTAGGTGTCAAGGTGTTGGCAACAGGCGGGCTGCAGGGCTGGCCTCTGTGAGAAGAGGCCGGTGGCTGCACCATGCTGGAGATAGCTGGCTTCAGTGGACCCACTGCAGGACACAGCTGAACCCCTCAGCCAAGATGATGGTGACTCAGGAAAAACATTTTTAAGAAATGGCAAAATACACTGAACTGAGAGGGGGGGAGGGGAAAAAGGCTTAAGAAAAAGCAGTGCGAACACGAAGGTCAGAGAAGGAGGTGGAGGACATGCTCCAGGCGCCAGATCCCCTTGCAACCCACAGAGAGGACCACGCTGGAACAGATGTCCACACTGCAGCCTGTGGAGGACCCCACACCAGAGCAGGTGGACAATCCTTGAAGGAACTGTGGTCCGTGGAGAGCCCAGACTGGAGCAGATTTTTCCTGAAGGACTGCAGCCCATGAAAGGATCCACGCTGGAGCAGGGGAAAAGTGTGAGAAGGAAGGAGCAGCAGAGAGGTCCCCCTGCACTACCTCGGGGGAGTAGAGGAGTCACGAGTGAAGGACTAAGTGAGCAGCTGGGTGGGAGTCTGGCCCTTAGACAATGTTAACCCATCAAATCAACAAAATCTTAGAATCATAGAATGGTTTAGGTTGGAAGGGACCTTAAAGATCATCTAGTTCCATCCCCCCTGACATGGGCAGGGACACCTTCCACTAAACGAGGTTGCTCCAAGCCTCATCCAACCTGGCTAATGTAATAACCATCTCATTGGACTGAACATAGGACAAGGTAAGTGCAGGGTATCATTTTGTAATCGGGCTACTTAGTCCTTCATAAACAATTCACAGAACCCATCTATCCAGGTTGCATTGTTTTGACTAAGCATTTCTCAATATCCATCACAATTACTACTAGCAATCATTTCTACTATAACAAGCAATGGAAAAGTATTTCACTTAGTAAAATAGGATTAATATGCACAAATGTTTCTGAGTAATTTTAAGACCCAGTCCCAGACTGTTAACTTACTTTATGTTACACTTAAGCACCTTTTGGTAAGCTCAAGAACTGCCATCTTCTTCACGGAACTAAGGTTTATTATTCAAAGGTAATTTTCTAAGCATTTTCACTTAATTGAAAGTAGTGTTCAGATAATGTATAGAATGCTGGGAAGAATTTCAGTTGCTTTATACAAACATTCTGTGGACAACCTACTTTTTTCTCCTCTGTCCAGTTTTGGAACACATATATTTACTATTCAAACCAATCATTAAGACTGATTGATTCATAGTTTAGCTAGGACAGTGGAGTCAGAGAAATCATACTTCGAAGTAAACCACCTATTTTAATTAAAAGTTCAGAAGAAGCACCTGAGCATGCAGAGGGGCTCAAAAGAACCCAAATGCTCCTACCTAAGACTCTACCTGGTAAAGGAAACATTTTCATGTAGGGAAATTAGACCAACTGGGAAGCTGGTTACGTCTTGTAAATCTGTTTGCTAAAAGTCCTACTTTTTCCACATGGGATTCAATTCAACCACTAACATTCATCTGACTGACATCTTCTGAGAAAAAGTCAACATGTCCAGATCGGGCATTATTGAAAACAGGATGATAAAGCACAAGAAGCATACGGGGCATGGCTTGGCGAAGTTCTAAGGACAGATATAAATCTCTATTGAAGCCAGGGAGACTAATCTGTATTCACATTAATGCACTGACACAAAATCTGCCACAATACTGTATTTTACAGTATTTTACACCGATTTAGGGGCAACATTACGGACTGTTGGACTATCTAATTGTTGGACTACTTTGTTTTTAATTCACTCTAACCTACTCTTTTACTCTAAACAGTGAAGACACTTGCTCCTGCCTGCACCTGTTGAATTTACTATGGTTCATTTCCCACTGATATAAATATCAAGGCTTCAGGGAAGCACTTTTTCATTTAAAATAAATACATTAGATGTTCCATGTCACTAATTTGGTTTGTTCCTGCTGCCTCTTGCTTACAGACACACCTGAAGTTTGCTCATCTCTCTCTCACAGCTCATCATTTATCAGAGGGGACGCAGCTGGAGTTCAAGCACTCCAACATACTAAATATGAACAAGACATATCATAGTCCTCTGCAGATCTTCAGAGTAAGTCTGATCACTCACAGAACCAGATGTTTTGTTATCTCCAAATTAGGCACGGACTTCATTTCGCACTGGGGAAGGGCTTCATCTTACCATCTATCATGTTTCTGGAATCCTTCCTTTCCAGTCCAGACAGCACCAATCATGTTTCTGAGTCTGTTCACAACTGAATTTTTGTACTGTATCACAGGTCTGGCAGACATTTGTGGGAATGGGAAAGGGGAACAAGTATTAATGAAGAGGATCAGACCCGCACTCTCCCCTTGAGAGACTACTGATATGGTACTGATGGTACTGATATGCATGAAATAACATGCAGCACTTTTCTTTCACAAAAGCATAACCTCCCTGTGCATGATTCTGGATAAAAAAATATCCTTTAGCTTCAACAAAACTCTTGAAAAATGAGGGAAACACAAATGTGACACTAGAAAACCAGAAAAAGTTACATTCAGTAACTATGTCAGACAAGTGTTCCTCTGAGTTCTGGATAGTGGTTCTTTCAACCGTTGCAAACACACTAGGGACCTAACTCATGGTGAATACAACTCTTCATCTACATGGGATTGTTTCCTCTTGATACAATCAGAGCAGATGAAAACCAGATGCTGGGGGTCTGGTTTGATGGGATTTTGTTTTTAGGGATTTTTGCACAACAAAAGTCATTCAACTTTGTGGAGCTTAAAAATGCTCTGTCTTCCCAAGAGACATAACTCAATAATATGTTGCATACTAGCAAAAGACAACAGCACTGCGATACACACAGGTCTCAGAGTTTTTCCATCGCTTTTTTTTCATGAACATTAGACGCAGATATTATATGCTCTGGTATTTATACACAGTAAACACATAATGATAAGTAAGATGTCATCAAACAGGATGTTTCAGTGTTTTACTACTTTTTGTATGTGTTATAAAACATTCAAAAAACTATAATAAACTTGCTTTAAAAATTGAATCAATGGGGGTGTAAAATGTAAAGCACTACAAGTTACCTTCCAAACGGATGCTGACACATCGAAGTTTTCTCTGTGTGTATCAAAAGTTCTTTGGAAGCTTTAAACTGAGACAATGGATGACAGAGAGAAACCAGCAGCAGTCTGAATAACTACTGGTAAAACACATCTGTAGCTTTCTGTTTGTACCATATTCAGAAGACCAGTGCTGCAAAACCTCCTTTGATTCTTCTAAGCTCTTAACTCCAGAACTAAGACACGGAATATGGCTACAACTCAAAAGTCAATCCCATTTCACATAGCTGAATGCATTTCTGTATTGTTTACACATGCTTACCTCAAAATCAAGCCATATATGTGCAAATTAAAGTGAGTTCTCTTTTCAACAAAGAATCTTGCCTTATTCTCTCCTAAGAAAAGGTACTGTGGAAGAAATGACAATTACTGCACTACTTACTAATTATCATTGCAGTAGCTAAAAGAAGGAAAAGCTTTGTATTTTGTATCCCAGTAATGGATATTATCAACTCTTTGGTTTTATAATCTAAACATTTGACTAACATAAAAGTGGTACGGTCTACCAAGTGAACAATAACAAAATAATCTGGTATTATGTTCAGCTACATGTCGCAGAGAATAACACCAGGACAAACTTTCTTCTACTGCCTTGTGTTTTTTTTACATGGAAGAAAAGTAATTTTTCTTCCAGGCAGCATTTCTCTACTTACTTCAGATAGTTTAATAGTTTTATGTTCCTGTCAACTAGCAATTAGTTTACTGCTACAATGGTTTCTGTTATTGTAAAATGACATTTACTTTATCAATATGGCTATTAACGGTCTCATTCTCCTTTACTGGACTGATCAACTTACGTTCTAATTCTCTACACAGAAACCTTGACATACGCTAATTTCCAGGACTTGAAGACCTCTCAGATTTCTGGGCAAGTAGGAATCGTTTTCAGGTGAGGGTCATTAACTTTTAAGAAATCTGGAGTTTGTACTTCAAATTTCTGTCCTTGTGGCATGGCAGGCCTCTCAAACACAGAATGAATGGAAATGATGCAGAATCTATCTGAGCCTTTGGACTGATATCTCCGTGGCCCTCTGCTACCACTTGTAGTTTTGTTTTCATTGACAACTAAGACTTCTGTGACCAGGAGTGAAAACTCTCATGTCAGTTTCTCTCTGCTACTGCTCTGGAAACCTTGAGATAAGGTTTCCACAGGAAAGATGGACTCAAAAATCAGAAGCTTAGGGATAAGCAGAAAACCATAAATATCTCATCTGACTGAAAGAAAGCTAAAACAGTCACATCAAAAGTGACTGAGGGACAGGGACAAACGTGTCTTCTTCCTTCACAGCAAACACAAGGGAAACAAAAAAATATCAATGAGAAGAAGAATGAACAATAGATACAGAAGATGAATTCTCCAGACTGTGGTACAGGAAAATACCTAGTGTCCTTCTTCCCCAGTGACTAAGATGTGTTTGTTTCTCAGACAGCTCTATCTCCAATTTTCACATCACTGGAATAGCTGACTTAGTTTCCTGTTAAGTGTTTCAAATCCATGCATGAGTGGAGATTTGTAAAAACAGAAGAGAAAGAAAGCGAATAAAATGCTGTAAGTTCAAGCAAGATAAGAATTGAAAAAAAAAACCCAAACAAAACCAACTTGTATATAAAGTGTGCTCTTTTGTATTGGTAAATAATCCTTTACTTTTCTGAAGAAATTAGGATACTAGATTTTTGCATATCTTTGAAAAAGAAAACTGAAGTTTAAAAATCACTGAAAAATCTTACATGCAGTAGACTCATCTTTCTTAGCAAGCAATATTAACTTAGTTCTGAAACCATATAAAACTGGAATGTGGAACGGCATTATACTTTCCCTGGTCAGACTGACCCAGTCTTCTCCTCCCCTGAACCTTCTAAGAAATGCCATTGTGGAGAGGAAAGTGGAAGATAAAATTGCCTGACAAGACACTGGAACTGCTTAAAAAAATACATTTAGTTGTCAGAAACTTTCAGAGTAAGTGATTTAATACACATTAATTTTGAAGATGCCACAAAGCAACAAACTCATTTGACAAAATCATGCTGCTTTCTGAACACAGAAACCAATAGATAACACAGAAACTTACACAACCACTAAGTTATCTAAGAAACCTTCAATTGGAAAAGAAAAAAATACCTGAAGTTTCACATAATGAGAGACAAGCACTTATTTCCTTATCAAAAAAAAAAAAAAATCANATTCCCTAAAAAAAAAAAAAAAAAAATCATGTTTCCATGGAAAGCTATCATCATTATCATAGATACATCCATTATTTTTCTATTTTATCTAAAAAAATTATCGGCCTTTAGGATAAATCCAAGCACTGCTGTTGTAGTTTTAGTAAAACAATGATACATACACTATGAAAGTAACAGTTTTTAACGCACAACAGCAAGTAGCCATACAACTCCCATAAAAATGTGGTCTCGTAATTCAACAAGGACCAAAATCAGAACACATCCTGACAATACTGTAATCTATCGTTAGCATTAAATGCTCAGTCCTAAGACTTTAATTGCGACAAGACGGGAAGCTCTGAGACTTAAGACTGGCAAAGTGTTCATTCAGCAGGCATGGACAAGGAGCACATATTTTATACATGCTGGTGCGTATAAGTCATTGTTTGCTAGCCTAGCTGTGAGCACGCAAAGTAAAACTTTACACATGACCACAAGGCTCCTTCGCTCTTTCTGCATGTACCTAGGAAAATTTATAGATACACTAATACACATAGATATATATACACACACACTCACGAAACACAAGCAGAGGATGCTGCGAAGAACATGAAAAGAGTGTTGCTTTTCCCTATAACTCTTCTATGCTTTTTTCCTGATCGAAATGCCAGTCTCTCCCATTTTTTTTTTCTTTGTTAAAGTAAGAAACTGAAAACAGCATCGCAGCCAAGCAGAACTTAGCCAGGCACTGTGTACAGACGCATTTTTGGGAAGTTCTGAACAATCAAACAAAATTTGCAGAAAGACAGTATGGCAAGAAGAGGCCTTCATTTCAAGTGGAGACAACAGACACTCCAGAATACTGTGGTTGAAGACAAGTAGGTTATAATTACTACGCATGCAGAGGTACAGTTCAGAAATACCCTCTCCCCAAGTTTAAAACAAACACACACAGATGTCGAGAAACAATCATAAGATGATGCCCTTAAAATAGTAGTATCTGTTTACAAATTCAAGTTGCTGCTTGGTGGAAACTTCATTTCTGTAACATGTCCCCAAGATACAATCTAATACTAAAACTTATCCTGCGGTAGGTCTACTTTCCAATTACTAGAAGTAAGCACACAAGGTATATAATTAGTTATGACACTGGGACAGGCATACATGTTTCAACACAGACAGAGCTCTGAACAAACTTTTTGGCAGTATATGACAGAAGACTTAAATTGAAAGCTCAAAGGCAGGGTATACTGTATTATAGGGGGGGAAAAAAAAGAAAACCACCCTCTAACTTAAAAAGTTCTCACACCAAATGATTTTTAAAGGTATGAGCATATTCAGCTGAAACACCCTTCATAAGCTGGAAAGAAAAAAATACTGCCCTGCAGCACCAAAATGGGCTATATTACAAATTCAGAAAAAGAAACTCAATCCTTTGAATGGTTTCTTTTCTTTTAGTGAAAGGGTGTAATTCTTCCCTAAAGACTACATCATGACAAAACATTTATATAAATCAAAGAAGATTTCTTTAATGACTCTGGGCATGGGATCTTAAATCTGGGATGAAACACCAAATTCTATCAATTCTAAAATAAATTAGGCAAGGATTATACAAGTAGTACTTATCTTGG
>VZSZ01003542.1:0-20873 GCA_013398815.1 Ibidorhyncha struthersii
TAGTGGTCATGCTGAGTTGGCTTCTGTGCATCATAGATGGCAGAGTACGGCTCCATTGATCAGCCTGTCTCTCACTCTTGAATACCCCTCAGTCTGGTCACCTCCTCCTGCAGCTCAGCCACCAAGCAGAACAGTTCATCGGTCTGGTCACACCTCCCATAGTCTTGCTTGCAACCACTTGCCACCATCCCTTCACACATGCCACAGACAGAAACCTTGGTGGTCACATGCTTGATCAGGAGCAATGTCTTGTGGCTGCATTGGTTCTACCAGGTGCTAGAAGCTCAGAAGAAGCAGGGGACACTGCTTTTTGCCAGGTGGTCACCATACTGCCACATGCCTGCCCGCTGCCATGCACCTGCCCACTGGGAATATATATGCTCTGACATCTGTTGCAAAAGTAAATGACACAATCTAAAAAACCCATTTAGAGAGAAAAACAAAGCAGCTATTTCAGAAATAATAGATATCAAAAAAGGGAAAACTAAACATAAATTCATATTCTAAAGCAGAAGGTAGGAATTGCAGAGAGGTGGTAAGAGAACTAAGAACAGGAGGACAAGCTTTTAGGTTGTAGCCAGCAGAGTTAAGGATAACTAGGAGTTTTGATTATATTCTCTTCTAATAAAAGAATTGGTCCAGGAACAGTTGAAATGTTCGGTAAATATTTATGATCTACATCTGGAGAAGAGTCTTGTTTATGGCCTAATATGTGCATGCACCTATTTTTAAAAGGATAGGTCAGGTTTACATATCTGAAAAGGACCATTTTCCACGGAAAGAATGATTCTATAAAGAAGGTGGTTCAAAGAAATCTCATAGCCAGAATCAAACAGGAGGTAGGATAGGTGGTCACAGGAGATTTCTTACATTACACATTTCGTGAATATTCTATCAAATTGAAACCAGTGCTTCTAGCAACAATGATGCCAGCTGATGGTGGCACCTGAAGAAAATTTTTGCCTCCTATACTTAGTTTTTCTTTCAATTAGAAAATGTAGTTTTATCCCTATTGCTTTTGAAACAGTCTTGTCTATAGTGTTTTACATTTCATTATGACCCTCCAAATTAAGCGATGGGATGTTTTTGCTATTCTGTTTCTTTTTATTTCTCAGCAATACTATCTTTCATCTAGCTTGGATGATGAGGTAGATGTTCGTGCTCTCTGTCACATCTCCCCAGGGTGTTTGGTCTGTTATTTTACACATTATATAATGTTTCCTGGAGAAAAACAATGGCTTTGTTGTCCTTTTTCAATGGAAGTGTTTCATAATGTAGTTGAAGACTATGATTCAAGCTTAACCTTTATGTCACGTGGATACTGAATTACCTACTCTCACTTATATTTCAAGGCTCCTTCAGCCTAATACAACACAATGTTCTTGATTCTGAGACTTGCCAGCAAACTGTGATTAACAAACACCTGCGTAACTAGGACTATTTCTTCCATTCAAAGTTTTGCTTCATTTCTGTCCCTGGATTTTATGCTTTTTCCTCCAATTTGCTTCTGAAAAGGGAATTCTGCTCCCATCAGGCATATGTTACAGGAGGCAATGTGTTTTCTCCAAGAAAATCTTTCACTTCATCAAAAATACTGAGGAGGTATTCCAAAAATCAGAGGGCACACTTTTTCCTGCTCTGATTCAAAAACGTTTTTCACATTAGTCACAGCCCTTTTCAAGGCAGGGAGAGGTGGGGCCCCTCGTTTTCATTCTTAAAACATTTTGAACCAAACACGTATGTTTATACTCAGCCCTGAAGTTCAACTACTCCATGCTTGTTGTGTTTATTTAATTGCTCAAACATTTCCACTGGAAATTTTGCTCTCTCCATTTTGGAACAGAGAACAGAAAGACACGTGAGTTCTGGTGGTTCCCACAAACTGCCCTAATAATTGCATTGCCCACTCCAGCAGTAGAAAGAACAGCCCTCAGACTCCTTTGTTAGATGAAAGATATTCATGACTCCTGAACCAGTCCTGCCTTCCTGATGTTGGTGTTGAATTTCCCATTGACTTGAATGGAAGGAGAATCAAACTCACAGAAATAACAGTGAGAACCACAATGCAAATGTTAAATGTTATACACAAAAAGCTGTTGCTTACATGAGTCTAGTATAGGCAGGTGCTGAGATTTTGGCTTTTTGGAAGCTGCTGCTTGATTTTACACCACTGGAGAATCTACAGGAAAAAAAATTGAAGGCAGAGGAGAGGTCTGTTTGAATTGTTTAGAGATGATTGCCTACTCTGAATTTGCATGTTGGGCAAGTGTTTTACAAAATGCGTCTGCCTCAGGGAGCTAATAAATTAAAACAGATGCACATAACCAAGACAGGTAAAACAAGTAGGAAGACTTCTTCCTTGCACTGCACTTTCCTCAAAAAGCACAGAATAGTTGTGTCCCAATCCCCTGTATCAGGGATTCAAATTAGATCACTTAATGCTAGCAGTCGCCGACTGCTGAGGAGAGATTCTCAGATATTCTTTGCTCTCTTTAACATCCTGGTAGTGACAGAGAAATATAAAACAGCTTTAGTGTAACTGAGGAATGGGCTGCCACAACGGTAGGTTTGTTACTTCTTTCATAGGAAATGCCTATATTAATTTACAAACACTCCCACAAATCACAGCTGGAAAAAAAACTCTAAGTTAAATATCTTCACTTTGCTGCCATGTGGTAGAAGTTGGGGCCTTATTGGATATCTGCCTTTTGGAGAGAAATCAGTAATGTGATGTTTGGATATCCTCCAAATACAACTTCTGCATTTACACTGTATACATCCATTATGAGAGGTACTGATAAGCCACACCCAAACAATTCTCTTTTCTCATGAATCTTCAGTCCTGATTCCAGTCACTCCCCTGGAAACAACTTTTAACAAGACCATGACTAGGACTAACAATTCTAGGCGGTGCAGAAGTTCCCCACAAAGAAGCTGCATTATAAATAAACCATACGTTACCCATTGTGCTACATGTTTGTCTGTTGTTCTGTGTTAAGCATCTTTCACCCTAAGTTGAGAATGCGCTAAAAAATGTACTGAACACTATACAGTAAATGCAAATGTAATAACATAGTGATTTAATTAAATGGTATCAGTTTGATGCTCACTTAAAAATAATTTTTTATTATTTATCCTTCAGTTCTTTGAAATGTTGGCCAGTTCATTAATGTGGTCAGTAACTGTGGAAAAGAAAATGAGATTCTGACATTAACCTTCTGCATTAGAGTGCACCACCTCGTGCACCACCTTTGAAATGTTTTCTTGTAGGCAGGTTGCACTTTGGTCTTGGTTGCACTTCTCGTATATCTGGTGTTCAATACAGAAACTTCTTTGACTGTAACTTAGACAGGACTTCTCCTATGGCCCCACTTCTCCGCTAACTGGGGAAGCCTGCGGTGAGAATGCTATATAATGGTGTGTGCTGATGTATTTTTAAAGCTCTGTTTTTAAGAATGCACAAGGTAGGAAATTCCACTTATTTTCAGAGATATTTCTTCTGTCATTTTTCGCTTTTGGACCCTGACAGGGCATTGAATTGCATAATCCCATAACATCAGATATGAAGATGTAACACGATGCAAACTGAACTGCACTGTTGTGTGTAATGAGCCATGCAGATATATAAATATATGCATATAAATATATGTATATTTACATATATAATTGGTCATATACATATATATAAACGCACACAGACTAGTGTTCTATCGTACTGTATTTGGGCATACATATTGTACAGTCATTCCATATAGAGGAACACTCAATAGTAATGTCTATCACTGCTATCTTTAAAGGCAGTTGGGATTATGCTATGCAAACACCAGAGGAATTAGACTTAAAGTCTGTGCAGAAAGTGGTAAAATAAGAGGGAATTTAATTCTATAAATGCAATTCTCAGTTCCACAAAAATTTCTTTAAGGTGGGCCTAATCGTATCTACACTTATGCCTGTTTTAATGTCCTTGTATTTTTTTCTGAATGATATAGAGAAGCTGTAATGTGGATAAGCCTGTCTTTGTAGTTAGTATTATTGCATTTTTGTTTAAGGTTTTTATTGTTTTGATTTTGGTTTGGAGGGAGATTTGTATATAATTATTTATTATTTGTTTGGTTAACAATTATAGCATAAATACAATGCATTAAATAACCTCACAGGCTGCTGAAACTAGATAAAGCCCAGACCACTTCAGTTTTCAGACCACTTCAGTATTATTTTAGCCTTATTTTACGAATCTTTCTCAGTTATGATTTGTGGTGTTTAAGAATGTTATTCTTATTGACCAAAATTCCTTCAACCATTGCATTTTAATTTTTCTCATAAAAAAAAAAAAAAGGACAACATAGTGGAATGCTTTGTTTTTACAGTCTACATTTCTTTTTATTTATTGATTTGATTTCTGCAGCACCAATTTGATTTCTTAGTGTATAAGGATACGTTAGTGTCTCTTTAAATCACTTGTGAACCTTCTAATAGCATCCTCTGTGTTTACAGAAGCTGCCAGAAACCAGTCAGAGCAGCAGCATGCCCCTAGCTATATCTTGCATGTTTGTGTATTATTTAGTAAGTGCAGTTATTTGGGACTCAATTATACTGCATGGTTTCTTCATACTGTTTTTGTTGTGGAACAAGCAAAAGACATGCATAATGACCCACAGCTCTAAGTACCTTTCAGCATTTAGCATGCTGAAAGCCTACAAGGTTTCAGTACATTCTTCAGTTCATCAGAATTTCCAACTGTGAATGCTCCTGTCTACATATTCTCCCCACAAAAAATAAACACACTGTAGGGACCAGTGTTATGAAACCCCACCTACATTGATCTTCGTATTTCCAGCCCTTCCATCTCTCAGACTTCATCCTCTTTGAATGCCTGCAAGATAAGAGGGACTATCTAGCATGCCTGGAATGTTTCTAAGTCCAGGAACTAGTAGACCAAGGAAGGAATCAGATTCCAGAGCCCAGGGCCTCTCATGGGGAGTACTCTGTTATTCCTGAACTCCCAAATAGTTTGGAAAGCGTCAGATCTGGGGCTCTGCTTCTGGGCCACAGCTAGCCTACGCATAGGTAGTGATAACATACAAGAACTGTAAAGAAGAAAATAGGGAATATGTAGTTCCTTTGTCTAAGTATTGGTTGGCATATGTAATTTTGAAGGCTGGAAGATTTTTCTCTTCAAACATAAGTATATCTTCACAGAGAATGTATAGATAATATCACAATGTTTTCTGCTTATTAAATACAGTTAATTGAGTTCAGTGTTTAGCTATTTAAAGAGGAGAATTCTAAATGAAATAAGAGTCAGTGTAAAAATGTGAAGTGTCCATCTCAGGAAAGTGGTGGCATTTCCTATTATTTGCCTGAGATTTACTCTTTCTAGAGTACCTAATGCAGTGGTAAGAGCCAAGTGTTTGTCCTGCTCTTTGGTCCAACACTGCAGATGTGTGCAGGGACTATAGAAGATACAGGCTTCTTTGTGGACTTGGTTGTACTATTACATTTCTTACACCTGTTCCCCCTTTCCTAAAAGATATAGATAGAATGTAGAAGTTCCATTTTTTGATAGAAGTTTTACAACACGAACAATTACGTAGGTTCAGGGCAAATACACTTTGCATAAAGCAGAAATTGAGAGGAGTGTGGTTTGGGACAGTTTTTATTTAGGCCAATTTAAAAAAAAAATTCTGAATTTTATTAGCTGTACATTCTTCCGTATGAAAGACCGTGTACCACAACTACCAGTGAGTTAAAGTATTTTTATTTGCCAGTTCCCTAGTGGAAGCTAAAAGATCTCCTTTCCTAGATTAGGTTGCCACCAGACTTATATGAACAAAACAGCTGGATACTTGGAACTCTTCTGTTTGTGACTGTTAGTGTAAAATAAAGTAGGATAAGGTTTGTGGACACTCATATTGTGTAAACAGGTTTTCCTGTTTACCTTATCTACTTCTAAAGTGAATTAAAGGCAACAAAGCTCAATTTTGCCTTGGATGCTGAGAAATTTGGAGCTGCCATGGCTACTCAGACCTTTGACGAATGGTTGTGAAATGAACTGCTAATTTTTATGCGGAGTTAGCTCCCTAGACCATTTCACTGCTGTGTATATAACTGCCAGCCCAGGTGAAGGGGCAGGACCTATGTGCTAGCATTCCCCTCTGCACACACTGCTGCATCTCTTCCCTTGAGTCAGAGAAGTTCCTCCGACACATACCTTTTCACCTGCCAGGGCATGAAGAAAGAGCAGTGGGGGAAAATAATTGCTGATGTTGGTAGCAGCTAGCTGTTAAATTTGTTTGTCTGTAATGTCATACTACATCATCAGTAACCCAGTCATGGAATTCATCTGCCATACAACAGAATCACATCAGGTCTTCTGTATCCAGGTCCTTTTGGGGATGAAGTAGGATATGATTGTCTTAGATAGCAAGAATAATACAGAGCAATTGGACTTCAAAGCAGGATTTTCAAATGGTGGCCCATGGGCACATCTTCAGGGCACATCAACAAGATCTGACTCCAACATTCACCAGTCTCTAGGATAGACCTAGGTTGTGGTGTCACCCACCAAACCTTTCATGTAACCCAGAATGAAAAGCTTCTAGAAGTTCCCGTTTGAATTGGTCCTGCTGGGCACCACAGTATCTCCCACCCGCATTTTCAGCTGTTCTAAGCAAATGGATAGTGCTGTCAGCGATATTGTGGAGGTCAGAAAAGTCTGCTCAAGCAGGCGTCCACAACATCTTTTTCTCCTTCTGTACAGCACATAGGCTGAGGAAAAATTACTTGCATTTTGGTGCTATGCCAGGAGACCGCTGTGCCCTGAGAGATCAACTTCATTCACTCATTTACACTGTGCACAGCGTTAAGAAATATGTCTGCATGGACTTCTCTGTCAAGCTGCTGGCACTGAATCCATCCAGCTAAGGATGGGCCCCATTACAGAAACAGAGAACTGTTCTGTCCCTAATGCTCTCCCATCCCATCCCATCCTGAATCAGATGCCATTCCTGTGTGGTTTTACACATGCCTCTTCCCCTACTTCATGTACTGGACTTTTCTTCTCTGCTTCTAATTCAGCTGTGTCTCTAACAAGTGTTGGCGGAAGGATTCATCTTGCCTACCTGCTACAACTGAGCACACATTACAGCTGCTAGAAAGAAGTGCCAGTTTAAGGACGAAATTTATCTGACCCAATTCAGACACTCAGTTTGGGATAAGATGAACTGTAACCCTGGAAATGCCTAGCTGTTTCTACAGTAATGTTAACAGGACTTCATATGAGTAGATCATCCATAAACATATACTTAAACTTCAGTTAATCCCAAATGTGTGTGCTGTTCCTCTCCTCCTTTTTCTCATGGTGTACCACAACAGCCCTCCCACCCAAAATTGTGACTCCTCCTCATTATTTCAGGAGCACATGTGGGTGCTTCAGGTGCACATACTCTTCCAACTGGACACCTTAAAAATCTAGTATAGCAGCTCTCACAACAAAGAGAATGATGTCCAGAAGACATTTTTCGTCCAATGCAAAATGAATTTGCACTGTATAGTTTTCATGACTAGGCTAGGCTTGCTTTTCACACTATGTAAACATTTAGTAAAAAAGATTCTGTCCTTGCCTTCAGAAATAAACATAATTTTATGTTTCTACCTTTTGTGTTTCAGTATAGATATTGATATTTTCTTTGCCTGACACTTTCCAGAATGACACTGTTGTTATTGGATTGTATCGTGAACTACTTAGTATTGAGTAAACAGCTCTGAAAGCAATTTATAAACCAGAAAGTAACATCCAGGAGAGCCTTTAGAAATACACAAGAGCACCTTTTCATTACATCTGGAAATTAAAAGCATTTGTATTGAGATCATATGGCAGAAACTAGGGAACCAATCTTTAACATACATACTTGGTTTACCTGTTTGTCTATAAAAAAAATACCAATAAGGGAAGAAAAATTTGATATAAAAATAAACATCTTCGTTATCTTCTAATAAAAACAGTTTTATTAATGGCAACATTGTGTGTACAAACTTCTGTATGAATTTGAGTTATTGCATATCACATAAAGTAGAATACTCTGGTCTCTCAAGTCAGTGCTGTCCCACTTAACAATAAAATTAGGTAACGAATGCTGCAGCATCCTGGCAACAGAATCTCCTTGGAGTCATACAATGAGGAGGTGGGATTTCATGCTCTCACGCATATCTATGAAGCAAAGCACATAGAAAGAGTTTACCAGCTAAAGGAACAGCAAGGTGCCCATCAAATTGCTGTTCTTACTATTCTTCCTCTAGCAATACAACTCCTTCCTGAGTCCCACCCACATTACTCGGGCCCCCCACAGGCCTCCCTGCACAGCATGGGGTATGCGTGCTGTTGTGACCTGCCGAAGTGCAAAAGTGTTGAATGACCCATAGCTGCAAACGGGGATGCACAGGGCAATCTTGGTTTGGCTTGCTCTCACTCTTTCCATATTTATTTCACAGAAAGTGTGTGTGCATCATTTGTGAAGTTATTTGTGTTAGCTGTAAGTGCTGTAGAAGTCAAAAGACACAAATTAATATGTAAGTTGGCAGTGTTTTTGAGAATCTCTCTGAGAGTCTCATATCTTGTACCTTCTCACTCAGTCTCTTGTCCAAGCCAAGGAAACACATAGGTCCAGAGTTTGTGCATAGGACCTGCTATGCCCCACGTGAAGGAAGTACCTCTGTACACAGTGTAATGCCTTTTGAGTATTTCTGCAGGTGCTTAAGTAATTTTCTTTTTGGAAGTCAGCAGCTTGCCACAGAATATCCTTGAGGTAGCCCAGGGAGATGTTGGTATAAGTAATTCTTGTTCCTGGTGTATATCGTTTGTATATAACAAAATCACATATTTCCTTTAGGCTTTGCAAATAACTGTTTTAATTTTCACTTTGTTTGGTTCTTGCATGGATAAATATCTAAAATGTTGTGCATGTCCCCTGGGGGTGGATACAATTGGATTGCATGGGATAGCTCTCACCTCTGGTGGTAAACTCTGATCAATTTTTCTTCTGTTGTGCCATGTATTTACCTATTAGTAAGAAAAAAATAAAATTACTTTTTTTTCTGTTGGCCTACATCAGACTAAAATTAGCTCTTTGTTGTATCTATTAAACTTGATTGCAGTCCTGTTACCTAACATGGAAGTAAAAAGTTAAGTGGTAAGCATATGAGAACCTGACAAAACTCATATCTTTCTTTATGCTTGCAAAACCTTTTCAATTTTAGCTATTTTTGGACATGAAAAATGTTTATTTAAAAAAAAAAAAGTCCCTATTTTCTATTGAATGTAAACATAGTTTTGTATAAAGAACTCCACTTTAGTGATTAAACTATGAGCGTATGTATTTATAAGAAGAAACTACCCATCTATATGTAGTTTTAAAATCATGCAATGGTGACTAACCACATGGTTCAGTGCACTTAGAAGTCAGTGGAAGGACTTTTATTAGTTTCAGTGGGTACTGGATGAATTGGTGCTGTGGACCTTCATTTTCAGACGTGGTCTGGTTTAAGCTCAGGTATAGCAATGGATGTAGATGTCTTCCTGTGTTCACAAGTGTAATACTTCAGCATTTTAAAGAAAATAAAACAATGCAAATGGACATTCTCTCCTGCATTAAATGAAGTTCTATTAATATTTACTTTGAATGGCTGTTTACTTTGTGCAGCTAATGTGGAGCACAGTCTACTTTGTCCACAGAATGACATTTCCAAGTGCTGAGTAAATGGCTAAGGAATTATAAAATTAGTTGTTTGAAATTTAGCCAAAGAGATGATGCCAGGTTCTACAGATTGTGTGTATATTCCAGGTACTAAGTAATTTCTGTTTCATTGCTGAAGTGTAATAAACCAGTTGCAAACAGAAGTGTTGCAAATTTTTCCCCCCTATTTTTAGGAGAGGTGTTGCATTATGCCTTTTTTCTATAGCTTTTTTAAAAAGTCATATTGAACAGGAAGCACTAAAAAAATACCTCGCTGAGATTGTTTATACTGTTTATACAGTACTTTCCATGCACAAAAATATAATTGTGAATCCAGCAGTGAGCACACAAAGAAAACAACCTGTTAGAGTTTTTTTCTTTTTCCTCCATGTTTATTTTATAACATACTGCACTTCTATTTATAGGCTAATGTTTCACAGCACAAGCTGCCCTGTTTTTGTGCAGCTTCCTTGCCTATAGAAAGCTGATTCTGCTGTGCCTACAGTCCTACTATGTTATTCATTTAATTTCTCAGCTTTCTTTTGGATGAGGAATGATTCTCGACGTGTGTGACTGATGCAGGCCACTTTCAGGTGATGAAGGTCATTCGTACTGAATGCACTGTACTCAGTACATAAATAATTGCTGTGATTTCAGCTAGATGGTCCTAATGTGGTTGCACATCACATTATCAATCTTCAGAATAATATTTAGATGTTTATCTTTAATAATAGCCATGTATCATCAGTTATATATAAAGCATGATATTGGGAATATTGGTATATATTTGGGAGTAGGGCCCATATTTTGTCCATATTATCAGGTTATAGGAAGGTTATTCGAGTATAAGCCCATAGCACTGGCTTTTAATTACTGATTGTAGTTTGTATTTCAGTCAATAAATCTGCTTATAAAATAGCTGTATTATGAAGCAAAATTAATATAACTGAATTGGTTATTGCTATTGCTGTTATCACTGAGTTGCATAATGAGACTACCTGCTCGTGTGGAAGGTAAAAGCTAAGTTCCTGTGGATTTTTTATAATTAGTTGCTGACAAAGGTAGCTGGTGCTTCATGTGGTCTTCTCTGGGTAGTCTTTCAGTCTGAAATGTATGGCAAAAAAAAAGTCCACCATGCCTTTCAGCACCTGTTAGCTCTAAATATGATTTCATGTTTAACACCTACCCTCCTGTTCTCACAGCCATGCCAACTGACATACCTACCTCTGTGGGGGCTGTCATGGTGAAATACTGGATGGTCTATAGATGCAACAGCTCCTCAGTTAACTCAGGATCAGGGAATAACCTTTTATGGGTGAACCTGAAAATCCTGAGCTTCAGTGTGCTGCAACTGCATACAGACAATGGGTGAAATCTTGGCTTCGCTACGTGCAAGTGGCAAAGATCCCACTGCCTTCTTCAGCATAATTGAGTATTTGAAGTGGTAATCCCTCTCAAAGGCTATTGTGGAGTGGCACTGGCAGACCAGCAGCTATCCTACTGCAAGCCTTTCCCTCCCAGCTGATGAATTGGAAGCAGCACTCCTGTCAGGCTCTGATAAGAGGCACTGATTGAGGAGTGCTCTTTCAGGGTACGAGAAGCAGCAGCACAGCTGGAGTGAAACTAAACGCGATAGGCCTGGTTGCAATGTACAGGCCTGATGAAAAGTACTATACAGTGGGTGTATTTCAATTAAATTTGAACTGAAACAAATACACGTGTTCAACAGCACTAATAAGGAGAGAGGTGAGAATGAGTCAATGATCTTAAAGTTTTTTTCCAGCCTAAATGATTTTATGATTCTATGACAAGAAAGGAATAAAGTGATCAGGGGTGTGGAAGAAACACGGGGATAAGAACATTTTAGTTAAAATTTGTATTTATTTGGAGTTGGTCTTAGTCTTTGTATTTTCTCATTCTTATTCCCATTAGTGTAGTCTTATGATAATCTGTCCCCGTCTCTATTTTACAGATACAAAACAAATAAAACAAATAAACGGTGATGATAAGACATATGGCTTCAAAATTAACCTTGAAATGTGGCTGCCTCAGAGGGAATCCTTACTCCTCCTTACTGCCTTTATGCTCCCCTGCACCCCTCCAATGCTTTTGAGGCCACAGAGGAGGATGACTCAAGAAGCCAATCCAGAAGATATGAGAGCCCCCACAAGCGAGTATTTCTGCCAGTTTTGCCCCTGGCTCTGTGAGGTCAGACCTATCCCAAGAAAAGCAAAATCAGCTCATGGGAGAATCAGGTGGGAGCAGGGCAGCTCTTTTACCAGTAGCTAGCTGGCCAGTCAGTTTTGCCATAACATGAAACCTCACCCTTAGTTATTCCGAACTTGGCTTTGGGTATTTATGGCTTCATCCAGAGAATATCCCATCTGACTGCAAAGAGAGTTGCAGGTGTTCAGCACTTTTGAAAAGACAGACTCAGTGTCTAAGGCAAAGCATCTGGAATTAGAAGCTGTTTTTGAATATTTGAATCTTTGTGATTCACTCCGTTAAGAAACAAGCCAGTGGCACAGTCTGAAATATATCTGCTGCCTCCTGCCTCTCAGCCACACTCCCGCCGCAGTAATGCTCATGTTAGGCCCTGCCATCTCCCACATACTTTGTGATTCATTCTGTCCCTAAAATTATTTGCACCTGGTGTTTTATTAACAGTGTAATGGTTAAAAATATGGCCTTCAGAAGCGTTAATTAAACCACAATAATTTTCTTATCATAAATCTCCAAGCTTTTATCCTTTGCTTGTTCCCAAGTACCTATATTCTTCCGTGACATTTTGACCTTATTTAGCAGCAGTTAGGCTCAGAGGCACACATATTGGGAGGATGTAGTGTCCATCTCCCTTACCTCCAGTTCCTACCTGGTATGCTCAGCATACTCTTCTTTATCCCTGTTAAATATGTCTTTAAAATTCCTTCCTTCCATGAAGCTCTCCTCTCGTGCTCCTCAGCAGAGAGACATCACTGTTTTTTTAATTTCTGTACTGTTCTGTGTTGCTAAGTCAGAGCATAGTATCTTTAGAACTTGCACACTGTCTGTGTGCTTTCCTAGAACAACAAAGGCACCTACTGCCATCACTCCCCTGGAATCTTTGAACTCTTATTCCCCCTTACAGCATAATCAATTCCCTGTGTATGGGTTTTTTGTATCTTCTGGCATGAAATTAGGCAGTGCTGAGTTTGTGAATGTGAGATATGTATCCCAGAAGATAAAAGATGGAAATAAGCTGACTGGCTAGCCAGCTAGAAGTTTCTCTAGTAGAGTAGCCATTTAGGATTGCTTTGGTGACAAAGGCATAATATTTACAAAGAAGCATGCCTGTGTAGTGTAAATATTTTAAGTATGGTGGGCCTTAAAATGAACATTGCACTTATGTTTGTTTCACTCCTTCCCCTCCAAAGGTGTTTGGAGATTGTAGCTGGAGGAGAAGCACAAGGTCAATTCTCACTTTTTTCCCTAGAAGAAGGCCTGAGAGCCACTGAGCACTGCAGAATCTTGCCCTTTGCTTGCTGTTCTGCTGTCCGGAAAATCTGGCTTCTTTGCTTACATTGTCTTCATAGCCTGTATCCTGGGCATTTGGATTGTCTTCTGTGAAGGGAGATTTGTGGACTTGAACTCACTGTGGCAGAAGAAGGATGTGAACTTGGATTTCCCACTCCAGATAAGTGCTCTAGGCATTAGGTTGGATAGATAAGTTACCTGTGCCACCAGGAACGGGGTCTGAAAAGGATAACAAATGCAATTGCATTTTGTGAAGGATCTCATTCTGTCAGCTTCAGTTAGATCTCCTTGGAGAACATTTACTGAGCAGGGCTTACATGTCACTCTCCAAGTTTCCAGGTCCTGTGGTGCTTGTGTAGTGCCTTCCTGGTTTGGTGGGAGCAGTGACAAATCAGATAGTGCTTATGACAGCCCAAAGGCTGTCAGGCTAATTTATAAAATGGCCACTGTGTGGATGAAGGGTGGCATCGCAGCTAGGGACTTAAAACACCCCAAGTATGCCTATATCTGATTCTGATTGCTCAAATCCATTGCTAAATCTGACTAAAGCTGCAAGAGGTAGCAGGCAGAAGAGATGGGAGCAGAATCCAGGGTATCGGCTGGACCAAACTCTTCTGCTCAAATCCCCGTTTCAGCAAAACTTGTGTATTTAAGTCTGAGTGCTTAAGTTCTCTCAGGACTTCAACAGCCTTTTTGGCAACTACAGGGCTTTGCTGCATTATGTTAGTCTCAAATTAGATTCTTTGTTCTAAGACATTTACTATTTCTGATTTTGGTTCCCAAGGGCATTACAGAAAAATAAAAACATCAGCAGGTCCATGCTGTCCACTGAGCTGATCCCCATGAGGGGTAAACTTTGGGTACCACCCAAATGGGACACAATTTATTCCCAACATTTTAACCTGTAGTGTTTCAAGGAGAAGAATGGAAAGAAATTTTTAGAAGGAAGTATTTGCTTTTCCTGCAAATTCTCAGTTATAAAGTATGACATTATATGATTTCATTAAAAATAACTGATTCATTATCAGCTGGAGTACATGAATAACCAGCTCAGGTGAAAAGTTTTTGGAGTGACATGTCACATGCTGGAATGCCACATTTTTACTAATATGCTAATAAGCCTTTGTTAGGTGATCTAAAAATAGATTTGGGGGTAAGGATTGGGTTTTAAATGAGGTTTCAGAATTGTATATCCGTGACTAAATTACACATATAGAACAACATATTTTTTAAAGTGAAGTCAAATTTGGTGCTCCTGTATCTTTTGTAGCTGAAGCCAGAGAATTCAGATCCTTTCTGTCAATCAGAAGTGATACGGGCTTCATTCTGTTCATGATTTTGTGGACCAAAACTAGTGTATTTGCATATCTGGGGTGCCTTAACTCCTACCACCAAGAAGTACTTCCTTTCTGTTAAAGTGCCTGATCTAAACCCTGCTGAAGAAGCTGCAAACGGAGATGAAATCAGTTTTGCCGATGACAGCTGAGCTGGCAGCCCATCTTTATTCTAAGAGAGTTGTAGTTCCCTTGCAGTTTTACTGTGGTTCTGTGTTTTGTTTTATTTTTAATTTTGTGGAAAATACACAGTACACTGTAATGATGAGCAAAGACTGGCAAATGTTGTTCTGGATTCCTAGACAATTACACCAGTCCTGGTAATCGCAAACGTCAGAACTACCAACAAATGCCAAAACAGGAAAGCCATCACATGTTCCTTCCCCTGTATTCCTTGGGTTACTAGCTGTGAGTCCATTTCACTAGGACAAAGGCCTTCTTTATTTTGTAGGTTTAAAATGAATGGTTATAACATATATTGTGTGATTTTAATGGTCTTGGGGCAATGATTAACATGTGATAAGCTCCCCTGAGAGAAAAAACACTAAGTTGTTAACAAGTTGCAAAGTGTGCTCATGTAGAGTTTACAGTGAGGTATTTGACGTCTGCCATAAAGCGTTTAAGAGTGGCTGAGCAAAAGCCTGCCAGTTAAAGTCAGTGTAGCTTTGCCAGTAACTGCACAACGTTGGGGTTTCATGCATTGGGGAGGGCTACTGGAAAGGATTTTGAGCAAAATTCAGTATTAGCAAACTGTTTTTCTCTCATTTAGGAGCTTAACCTAGAGGGCAACTTAGTAATGTCTTCATGATGAGCGTTTACAAATCTTGCAACAAGGACTTTGGGGGGTATTTAAATTTGATGAAAAATCTTGATTAAAAAAAGTAGCAAGGTGAGAAAAGTTTACTGCTCCTGGTCTGCTCTCTGGGGTACAAGACTGGCTTCCACCCTGCATTCCAGTCGAGTTACTTGTTCTGGAGAATGTAATTCCTCTGACTTTCCCCCGTGCATGGAAAGTATCTAACCAAAAAGAGACTTCAATAGAAAGCTTCTAAAATACTACCTGTTTTCAGTACCCAACAAGATGTGTGCACCCAGCGTGCTATGAAGCGCGTGGGACACAGACGCCAAGCGGCAGAACTGACTATTTGGTTTTGACTTCCTTAATCTTTAGCCTTCGGAATTATTCTGTATTCTCATTTTGGTCTTAGTGATTTTATATTTCAAATGCCTTTGGGCATTCAAATTCATTTGGGTCAGAATTTTCTCTATAACACCAGTTTTCTGTATAAATAGAAAAAGAAATATTTACTGCAGGAGCTGACAAATGGTCTCCTTTACCTAGCAACCACTACCTATGAAATGGAAGAGTTCCTCGTACACTTGTATGTCTGTATCAGAAGCCACTGTCACTTGTTGACCAGCTATACGGAATGGCTTCTGACAATGACTGGATGTTGAGACAGGCCAATCTTCTTATCTTCACATACAGCCCTTTCAGTAGCTCATGATAGACCCCTGTGCTCTGAAAATGCTTTTGAAATTGAGAAATAAAGTGCATTCTGAAAGCTGCAGTAGTAGGCTTTGCATTCAGATTAGCCAGGCCCAGAAAAAATGCCCAAAATGATCCTGTCATATGGATGTGTTCTGGTGAAAGGATGGAAATCGTACTTGTGGAAGTACATCTGTTCTCATGGCATGCACAACTCAAAGCTAAATTGTCAGGACTTTCCCCTCTGAACCAGAAAACCTGGGGAAGTGCTGGTAGAAAAGTGCAGCTTTAAAGAAAGCAGTATTTCTGCCATTTCAATGAATTGTTTGAGAGAAATTCACTTTGCTGATCAGATATTTTTGTTAGACGTCATGCGGTACTTTTCTATAGGGGCAGATCCTTGAGCCTCTCTGTCCCAGTGAACGCAGGGGATCAGGGCGAATCTCACCAATGTGTCTGAATATCTGATGGGAGGGGATGACAAAGAGGGAGCTGGACTCTTCTCAGTGATGCCCAGTAACAGAACAAGAAGCAGTGGGCACAAATTGAAACACACAAAACTCCATTGAAACACAAGAAAACACTTTTTATTGTCAAAAACTGGAACAGGTTGCCCAGAAAGGCTGTGAAGATACTCAAAACCCAACTGGATGTGGTCCTGGGCAACCTGCTGTAGCAGACCCTGCTTGAGCAGTAGGCATAGATTAGATGATCTCAAGAGGTCCCTTCTGCCATTAATGATTCTAACAGTGGCAGAGACTCAGGGTAGGCACTTTTCAAGTGCCTCATTTCAAAAAAAGCCAGAAGAAATATTGGGGCATATTTCATTTCACCAGCATCAACAAATACTAGCTGCTGTAAATTTCAGAATGTTTTCTTTATCCACAATTGAGTTCAATGTTATTGTAAATTCTGTACCTTGCTGCCAGTGTTACTCTGGATTCATGGCAATATGGCTTAAGGGTTTTTTTTTGTTCGTTTGGGTTTTAGCGAGCAAGATCTTAAATTATTCCTCATGTTAATACAACTAGGAAAATACATTACTTTTCATCCTTTAAGTTGGGTGTATGACCATTACTATGCCACCAGAACAATGCCACTAAAAACAGTTTATAAGAAATAGGACAAATTTCTAGAAGGTAATCACATCCTGAAATTAAAATGAAAGAATATTTTTCCCTGAAGAGGGAAATTCCATACAAGTGCAAAATCATATTGAAAAAGCTACACTCTGAAGATGTTGTCAAGGCAAGTAACGTGATTGTTTAATGTTGACCAAGAGTGCTACAGAAAAGAGGGATCTGCTTTCACACTGCAAATGACTGTTAGTGAGGAAAAAATTGACTAGTGTTTAATGCTGAAGGGAGACAGGTACATAATACTGAAGATTTTATGTAAGCAGAAATATGAAACATCAGTATAAACTGACACCATGTAATTCAGAGAGAAACTTAAGGACAAATGGTTGTCTCACCCCTTAAGTTTGTTTTTTTTCCTTCATTTTTGTTGTACCTTAGTGGTTTTGGATATCTGTGGAAGCTGGATAGAAATGTTACTGTCCTTTTGAGTTTCATGCTAACATTTACTCTCTGTATCATTTATCCAATAGACAAAAATGATTTTAGGGGAAATTCCAGTGTATTATTTCAATGAAAAATCTCACATCTGAATAGCCAATCTGCTGGTTTAGGAAATGACTACTCTGATAAATGCACTGCAGTGTTTACAAAAATGTGTTTTATTTCTCTCTCACCTACATTAATTGGTACATTAGACTGTAATGGTACAAAGTCTAATAATGACAAGAATTTGGAGCAAGCATGCTTTGGCATACATTTCTTATGCAGATAGTCTAAAATTTTCAGTAGTTAAACCTTTGTGGTACCTGTAAGCATTACTGTTTTGCTAATAGAACTTATTTTATATTTAGTTTTTTTCTCCTCCTCCCTCTCTAGTGCTTTTCTCTTGGAGGTACACTATTTTCCAGAGAAACAATGTTGTTATTGCCCTAGAGACTGATCTATGCATTGCAAATCAGTTTTAATGACATTTAAAGTGTTCACAGTGTTTTTTGATAAATCAAAGTTTCTGAAAATTCTTTTGATGGCATGTGGTCAAAGTATGATAATTGTTACCAATAACAGTCTAATTCCTCCCCATTGTATTAATATACATTTCTGATACCTATATTGCATACCTTTCAAGTTTAGATGAATTAGAAAATATAGTTGTTGTGTCTGTGTAGCTTTGCTATTAAGGAGATGCTGGTAAATAGTTTGGGGAATGTTTCTGAGACTGTTTTGCTGCATGAGATGACCTTTTATTTCTAGTTTACTTTTTAATCAGTTGGTGATTTGTAAAAAAAGTTCCATGCTAATGTGGCTCTATTCAGCACGCTTGCTTTGTTGTTACAAAGCCAGGCATCCAGTAAACGGAACACAGACTAATAAATAACTATTAATCTCCAAATTATGTCTAAGATACCAAAATGAGTAAACTAGGATCTCTTTATATCATTCCCCTTTAGAAGAGTTGTTGCAATATTTGGCAAAACAAAGGTGGCAAACAAATGCAAGTTAATTTCAATTTTTCTGGTATTACAGTCAACAAGGAATTAAAAATAAATACTCTAATAGTAAGATTCATGCTGTACTAATACTAAAAAGAAAAAGGACCTAGGGCTATCAAATGCCAAATGCAGCTTTAGCATTCATGTCAAAGATGATCCCCTTGCCATCTTTGCTTTTTTAAATCCAAGTTTATTTAGCTAATTGGACAACATATGGCCCAGTTTTTGGCTCCATGACAGACCTGTCCATTTACAACACCAGCGGCCAGTATAATGGCAATTCAGAAATACTGCCAGGACAGAGCTATCGTAGGCTGTCTTAAATATCTTCTGCTTCAAGGATTAGCAGAAGCTGACACAGAGAAGGCAGAGCAGTCTGAGGAGCCTGGGCCATGAACAGCCTGGTGCCTGCTGTAAGCTACAAAGCTGTGGGGGACCATCCTAGCAGGGTAGTCTATACACATGTCACAACTCACACCATGTAACAACGTGCATATTGGTCTTTCCTCAGGATGAGCTGAGCTTTGCTGTACCTCCTCAGTGTAATACCTAATTTGCCAGGTGTTAAATTTCTCTCCTTGGATGCAATGGAGAGATTCTCACTGACTTCGCTGGGCTTTGGGACAGTCTATGATTAGCTGATGTTCATCTTCAAAAGATCACCATGGACATATGTATCTAATTTTCTATTTTAGAACTGTGATCTTCCAGCTGTGCTGCAATTACAAAGACCTATCAATTAAAAAATAAAAGTATTTCTTTATACAATAAACAGCAGCTGACGCAAGCTATCAAGTAGGGTTTTTTTAATCACCATATAAATAGAAGTTCTTAGAACACTTAACACATGCCAAACTTCATCAAAGTCTTTGGGAGTTTGGGACAGAAGGAATGCTGTCTTGTGACATGCTCTGTCTGATATGCTTCAGATGCAAACCCCCCGAATGGACACTGTTGCAATAACAAGCCTGTAAGGAAGAGAAAACTTGCTCGCCTTTTGGGATTACTTTTGTAAATTGGCCCTGAAAGATGTTTCAGAAATTATAGCCAGAAGACTCAGATGCATGACTAAAACCTACGTAGTTTGGGCCCTTAAGGGCATCATATAAGACTAGTAACAGTTATACTGCTAACACATGCTCAACCACATGCACACATGCTGCATTTTTTAAATGTTAAGGCCTTGACAACTTTTGATCTTTGCTGTACTTGTGAGTATGTTCAGAGCAACAGCACAGAACAATCTGAGTTATTAAAAATTCTGCTGCACAATTCCTTCTACTGGTGTGAGTGTGACTTACCATGAAAAGGGCAGAAATCACACACAGGCTCACAGCTCAATCCTGTGGAGACAGAAAAAAAAGAATCTTGTGACCACTGGGATCCTATGAGTTTTTTTTTTATTAAGTCCAAAGGTTGTCTTTAAGCATGTAGTGTATTAGGCCTGATCCTACTTCTTACAGCTCATTGGAGTTAAATCCTTTTGATCCTGTATTTGTGGGTTTCCACATATTCCACCAGTTTTGGTAGCATTACATTTAACTAAATCTGCAGTACGGAAGATCAGAATCAAATCATATAGATAAGACGAGACAAGACTGGACTAGACAAGAATATTTCCATTGAAAGGGACCTACAACAGTCATCTAGTCCAACTGCCTGAACAATTCAGAGCCGACCAAAGGTTAAACTGTGTTGTTAATGGCATTGTCCTAATGCCTCTTAAGCACTGACAGGCTTGGGGCTTCAAACACCTCTCTAGGAAGCCCGTCCCAGGGTTTGACCACACTCTCGGAAAAGATTTGCTTCCTGATGTCCGGTCTAAACCTCCCTGGGTGCAGCTTTGGACCATTCCCATGTGTCCTATCACTGGATACATGGGAGAAGAGCTCAGCACCTCCCTCTGCACTTCCCCTCCTCAGGAAGCTGTAGAGAGCACCAGGGTCACCCCTCAGCCTCCTTCTCTACAAACGAGTCAAGCCCGAAGTCCTTAGCTGCTCCCCATAGGCCATGCCTTCCAGCCCTTTCTCCAGCTTTGTTGCCCTCCTCCGGATGCATTCAAAGATCTTCGCGTCCTTCCTAAGTTGTGGGGCCCAGAACTGCACGCAGTACTCCTGGTGAGGCTGCACCAACACTGAATACAGTGGGATAATCCCCTCTTCGGACCGGCTGGTGCTGCTGTGTTTGATGCACCCCAGGATGCGGTTTGTCCTCTTGGCTGCCAGGGCACACTGCTG
>VZSZ01003561.1:3819-17903 GCA_013398815.1 Ibidorhyncha struthersii
TCACACCCGGGAGCCCTGTCCCTGCCCAGCCAGCATTAACCCTCCTTCTCCAGCAGCTCCAGCTCACCTCTGCCAGCTCTCCTCCTCCTTACGGGAGCCTGGCCGGCATTTCGGGATCCACAGCAGAGATCTCTGCCTCCTCCCAGGCAGGACTGAGTCTCTCTGTCCCCCCGGCACACATGGGGCACCAGGAACGGGACAGAGAAACCACGTCCACTCTGGAAGCTTCTCCTTCTACATCCCACCCAAGATGCTGGGCGCAGCTCAGGAGAAGGAGCCCACCACGATCCCCTTCCCCAGGATCCTGCCCTGGCCAGCGAGGGAGGAGGAGGGCGGAAGCGTCCTTCTGGCACCTTCTCCGCTGGTGGCGAAAGGGTCAAAGCCACCCCGAGCCAGGCCGGTTCCTGCCTCCTCTTCCCCCCGGGAAGGGCTGTAAATCGCAGGAAGCCACAACAGGCTGGAGCCGGCCCAGGGGTTATTTTTACCGCTGCCCTCTCCCCTTCCCGAAGGCTGAACACTCCTGCGGGGGCAGCCCCCGGCCCCCCTCCATCCGCAGCGCCTGCCCGGGGGGGCTGCGAAGGTGACACCGCAGCAGTCAGAGGGGGGAGAAGGACACACTGCACCCTAAGTTTGGCTCCCAGCCCCTTGGAGTGGGCTCGGAGAAAGCCCCCAGTGCTCCCTAGGGACCGTCCAGCTCCCTCCATCCCTCTCACAGCCAGTACGGATGCAGAGCCGCGGTACAGCCCAGCTCGGGCTGCTTGCAGGGACTCAGGGGACCAGGAGACTCCAGCGGGGACAAAGCCATTGGCGTTTGGCCCGGGACCCACAGGCCAGGGCGCTCTGTCCCTGGACGAGAGGGGACCCGGCCCCAAGCGCCACTGGCCCTCACCCCAGTTCCTTCCTATGGTGCTGCTGGTGGGGAGCCAGTGCTGGGAACTGGGGCCGGGTCGGCATCCAGCACCTCCCAGGGTGACGGCACCAGCGCCAGGAAGGGGCCAGGACTCCCAGACTGACAAAAACGGGGGCTGAGAGTGGTCAGGGCTTGTCCACGTTCTGCTGACAACGGAAAAAAAAAAATCCCAGTGAAAGTGAGGAAGGGGCAAACCTATTCCAATAAACCTGGAGAGGAGCAACAGACACAGCTGTGCTCCCAGCGGCACTCGGGCTCTGTGAGCAGGATGCGGCCACGCCAGAGCAAATCCGACCGTCTCCAGGGGCAGGTGGGGAAAAGGATGTGGATGAGTGACGGAGAAACGCATAGCAGCCCCGGGATCTGCCCCCGGGCTCCCACGCAGGATGGCCACAACCAACAGGACCTTATTTTTAATTCCAGGCAACATGAATCACTGTTTATTAGGACAGGTTTTATTTTCCGAGCTGGAATCCTGGCGGCCATTCCAGTAACGCCACAAGTGAGTAAGAGCAGCCTCGGATTCACCTTTCTCTGGCTGATGTGGGGTGTTCCCAGGGGAATGCTCCTACCCTGGAGTGAGGCAGACGGAGCGGCCGTCCTCTCTTCCGGCTCCTCAGAGCACCCGCCAGGCACTTAGTGTTGAACTGTTACGTTTGGACAACATAGATTCCCTTCGGGATACAAAAAGGGATGGTGTGAGGACCCCTTCCTGGCATCAGCATCCACTTGCACCGGGGAAGCGATGGGGGTTTTGTCACATTGACTTCTAAGAAGGGATTTACCCCATTAATCGACCTCTTGTAAACGCACCAGGCGGCTTTTCTTAGTCATGGATGCTCAAAGTCCCTCGTTTTTATTTAAGGTTACTCAAGGCTCTCACAAGGCGCTCTCTGCTCTTCGATGGGGCTCCGCTCCCCTCCCCTCCCCACTCACTGGGAAGCGAGCAGAGTGCCAAGCGAGCAAAGCAACCCTGGGATAAAACCCTGGAAGTAAACTTCCAGGAAGCAAACCAGCCGGGGCCAGGTATGGAAACTTCCAACCCTTGCGGTGGGTGAGAAGTCTGAGAAAGTCCTCAAAGGTCATGAGTCCCAGAGCACAGATCCTCCTTCCAACACCGTTTTTCAGAACATGTCTAGCTCCCGATTAAACAGCCCTGGTACCGCGAGCTGGGAGGGAGGAGGGCTTGCAGGGAAGGGGGACACGGCCCCCTCATCCCTGCTAATTACATTCCCACCCCATAACCCACCCCATGAGGCTTGAGGAGTAGCGCAGGGCTCCGAGCGCAGCTCGGAGGGACCCAGGCGAGCAGGCAGGGGAAGCCCAAGGCAGCCAAGCCTGTACACGGCAGGAGGGCTGAAGTTGGCCAAGTCCCATTGAGTCCTTTCCAGATGCACTTCTCCTTTAAAAAGAAAAAAAAACAAAAACAAACTACCACTTTAACTCCACCAGGGCCAGATGCAGACAGGACTGCAGCACCTGATAACACAGCCATCTGTTTCTACTTGCTGGTTTACTTTCCCAGCCCACAAAAGCTCTTTCTGGTCCGAGGTCCATGCAAACGCCACCGCCTGGAGAGCAGCCCACGGGTTGCAGGGGGCTGGGGCGGGTTGCAGGCCAGAGCGCCCCAGGTGCAGGCGCTTCCCTTCGGGAGAGGGCAGGAGTGGGAGGCTTGCTATACGAGTTTAAAAATACCAAGGGCTCAAATGGGCATGAATAAATCTGAAACCACCACCTAATCTGAGGCGGCCACCCACAAGTTCGTGCAAGTAGGAGCCAGGCAGCAGCTGGGTCCAGGAGAAGACACCGCGGCTCCCACGGATGTTCACACCCCCCAACGGGGGCTTCAAAAGCCACGGTGGGCAACGTCCAGCCTTGCTGCAAAGCAACACAGGTCGGTACTGGGACCACAGGGAGAGAGAGGTGGAAGGAGCTGCTGGGACCAAGGGAAGCCTCCCCAGGATCGAAGTTGAGCATCTGAGCTGAACCCGCCACCCGCTGCGAGGGACCTGCAAAGGTTTTTAGGTTGCCTCTGTTTTCATCTCAAACCCCAGAGATTAAAGAGGCCTCCGAGCACCTGCAATGCTACCAGTGGTTCTCCCTTTTAGGAAAGCCCAAAGCAAGGTAGCCGTGCCCTCCACCACCCCAGCCCAGCACCCCTTACCTGGTGGAGCGCAGGATGGGAGCTGGGGATACGGGGCTGCCCCGAAGACAGCAGCCCCAGCTCCAACCACCACCTGCCGGCTCAGCCTGGGCTGGTCCTGGCCGCTTCGTACAAACTGCAGCCCTCAGGCAATTGCTTTCTGCTTCGGGCACCCTAATAACCTGGAAATTCATCTAGGAACACAGGTATTTAAGAAGAACGTGGCCTGGGCCACGGCTCCTCTCACAGGGATGCAGCGGTGGCGCTGGCTCATCCTTCAGGCTGTTTGACTTCCATAAGCAGAGCAGGTGAAGCACGGAGGAGTGTGGGGTCTCAGACTCCCCAAAAATGCTTACAGAGCTAGTGAAGAGAGATCTGCAGCAGCTTGGGCTGCATTTCCACCTCCCCCCTGTCCCCGACCAGCATAAACAGTTTGTGGCAGTTCAGATACATCCCTCTTCCTTCATTGCGCTTCAGAATAGAAACTGTACTTTGCATAAGCAGCTGCCCAGAGACCCACAGGGAAACGGAACAGTCAATGCTCCGCAGTGCTCATTAAACAGAGTTTGTGTTTAAATACCAACTAGTTCTCTGTGGGACAACTCCTTGTGTTCACCACACAAACCCGCCGGTAAAGAGAAAAAACACGTAACTATCGATATCCCATAGAAGGATTCACAGGACATCTGTGGAGCAAAGGGAAAAGTAACACAAAAAGCCGTCCGTTTGTGCTGCCCACAGTCCAAAGGCCACCGGAGCGTGTCTGCTCAGCCAGCCACTGGGGGGGGGGGAAGTTGTTTCTCTGAAGCGAGGGCACCCTTCCAAGGTGAGGCCAGGCTCCCCGAGACAGGACTTTATCTCAACCGCAAAGCAACGTCTGCCGTTTGCGCAGGGGCCGCGATTGGCTGGCGCAAAGGAAAACTCCGTTTAAACCAACGCAAAGTGAAAATACAAAACCAGGCGAGTTCCCAAGCCCAGCCTGAGCGGGGATCCCGAGCCAAGCCCTGCCCGAGGAGAGGGGACGGGCAAGCTGGAGCCCGAGGCCTCAGCATTCTGCAAAACAAGGAAAATAAAGCAGGGGTTGGGTTATTTGAGCCGAGCCACAACCTTAGTTACATCTAATTCCTGCACCGGGGCGTTTCTTTGGAGATTTCCCACCCCCTCCGTGGACTAGATATATTTCAAGTATGTAGGCTTAGTTTTCTTCATTTTGTGGGGGAGGAATCTTAGCCTGTGTCTATATTTAAAATCACCCCTCTTACAACTAATCAAAGAGGTGTGGCTTTCTCTTTAATTAAGGTGCTTATCCTTTAATAAAAAATAATCTAAATTTCAATCCCTTTCTCTTTTGCCGCAACTGCATTGACTTACGGATTGAACTACACAGCTCCTGTCAGGTAGGGAATCTCCCTCTCTCCGGCACCAGGACGTGCAGGAATCCACAGGCAACGATGCAAGCGCATGGCACAGGGGAGATGACTGGGCTCAGGTTTGTCACGGGGGTAAGAAACGGCAAGACAAAACAATTTACAGCATTTCCAGTTTCCGCTGTTCCCACTCCCAGCCTGCACAACCCTTTGTTTCAGAGCTGTGTTAATTAAAATACGCAAATGACTAGTAGGCTTTTGTATCATGTATAAGTAATGGTGTTTCCTCACCTTTATTGCTCTCGGGGCGTGGGAGACCAGCAGGCCCCTGTTCCTCACAAACCTCCAGACCGTTCACACCTGGTTCAGCCCCAGGAGCTGCCCCGACAGCCTGTACGCATCTGCTCCCTCCTCCTGCTCCCAGCGAAGCCGGCAGCGCTCAGCCCACGTATGCAGGAGGGAAACGCAGAAGAGCTCAGGTTCGCTGGGCTGCCTTCAGCCCTCTGCACAGCCTGGCAACAAGGTTCACCCAGAGGAGGAGGGCTGGCAGCTTTCAGGGTGAAATCTTATTCTGGCACACGCAGGAACTAGAGGGGAAAGGCTCACTTCAGCGAGAGGAGCGTCAGTGCCCAGGAGAGCAGCAGCACCTATTTGCAGCCTCAAAAATCCAGTAGTTCCAGTAGCAGGGTAGGCAGAGTCTGCCCAAGATCTCCTTACAGCCCAGGGTGGTACTCACTCCACTTGTACTAACAACTTCAAGTATGTATTGTGTGCAAGAATGCCTTTTTTTTTTTTTTTAAGGCTTTAATTCCCTCTTTGAAAGTTAAGTACACCCAGAAGAGCACTGTTTTGATTATTAAAGGGCTGGGCAGAAGTCACAGGGTCCAGATGGACACGGCTCACCTCAACCAGTCCCAGAGACAGCTCTGTTTTCACACCCAGTTTGGCCTCGCTCTGTCAAGTCCTCCAGCAGCACATTACACATCAGTGGAAGTCTGGCACTGCTGCTACCCACAGAAGATGAGCAGCACACCTATTAGCCAGCCCAGTATCTTTTACAAGCCCAGGGTCACCAACGGTATGGCTGTGATGAACTACTACAGCTCACTTCTGTCCTAGCACAGCAAATAAACCCTTCAACAGCTCTGCTGACGTTGCGCTGACTGAGAAGAAAAGCAATTCTCTGTAGAAAGTTCAAAAACTTCATTGAAATTCAGATTTTATTTCAAAAACAGTCATGAACTTAATAAATTACACAATAATTTTCCTCATTATAAATTCTCCATAAAATATATTTTACAGGTTTTAAAGGAAGATTTGGAAAAAAAAAAATAATCTTTTGAGTGCTGAAGAGTATCTTGACTTTGTGTCACGCTGGTAAGTAACTCTGTAGCTGCTACAACAATTTCATTTATCAAAGGTTTCAAAACAAAGATCTCAGACAACAAAAATCAAACAGAACAGAGACATCGAGGACTACCATTCAGCGTTAACCAAGGAAACACTCAGTGTCACCCAACAGCAAGATTAAGCACCATGAGAGGGATTTCAGGTACCCCCACCCTTTAAAGTGGCAATCAGTGCAAAGAAACACTTTGGGAGTAAAAAAAAAAACCACCCCAAACCCAACTTTCCTGTGCCATTCCCTAGCACTCATTTCTGTACGGCAGGCAGGCAGCACGTTCGGTGTTCATCCTTTGAAAAAACTTCAGAGGAGAATCAGATGACTTGCAAAGTGCCTTAAACGTAAGTAGTATTATTCTGTAGTAGATTCATACTTTAAGGTAACATAGTTGATTATGACTTTTAGGTAGGCAAGAGTAAGAGGAAGTTGGGAACATTTCAAAATACCTTGCTAAGTTTAACATGGAAAAATTGTATACCCTCTTAAAACTTTACTGATCAAATGACCACGCTGAAATGCAAGTACTGTGAAACAGTGTTGGCACAGACAGCGAGAGGTTTGTTTTCCTCCTTTCAGTAACAAGCTGAGGCTTCAGTTGTACTGAACTCAGTTAAAATACGAGAACAGGCAGATCTCCCCGCTCCTAGAACATAAGAATAAATAGATCTCTCCTTGTCATTACTCAGAGAGAGGCTCCAAGTCTTCTTATATAGACTAAGCTCCCTGCAGGGAAGGGGCGACACTGGGACATCTACGCAGGCAACAGGCTGTATCCTTGGTACGATGCAGTCGCCTCCGTCCCTGCCAATTTATGCTGAAGCGAAGGCGCTCTCCTGTCATCAGGAACACTCTTCTGAAAGTTACTTCTATAGCATCTTCTAAACAATACACATTGTTTAGAGACATCAAAGTTTATCTGTCCAAGATTCACTGTTTAGACAACTTGCCTTAAAATGATAAAGTGAAATAAAATAACAAGAATTAAGGACTAACACCCTGTGGGTAACTGTGACCTGCTCTACACAGCACCAGGTAAGAACCAGCTGTAGTCTGTAAAGCCCCTGAAGTCTGGCAGAATCGGAATCCTTTGCTTTTGGAAGAACAAAAAAATTACATTTTGGTTGTGCTGTTTATTCACACTCGGGCAGAATAAACACTGACTGCTCAGAACTGCTCTCGCAGCACTAAGAGGGAACAGTATCCAAGCAGCAAATAATACAAGGAAATACTTACGGCAGTTTCAGGTGAGATTTGGGGGAGAAAAAACCCAAAGCAACATTACACTGATTTTATTAAGAAAACTGGCCTTTGTTGCAGCTTTAAAGGCAATTTTTTTAAGATTCTACTTTTTCCAAGAGGTCAAATTGATAAGAAGCGTCACGGTCCTGCACCCAAAAGAATAAAGTGTTATACTATTACAAAGCAGCTTCTGTCTGCATTACAGTTTCAGGTGACCTCAGGGAAACCTCTCTTAGCATATCAATCTGCTTCTGTGCAGTAAGAGCTGGGAATAAGCGGCCTTTCAACTACTTCAAAGCTTTCCATCCTACCATCCGTGCTTTTAAATAGATATTACTTTTTTAAAAGGAGGAAAACAAATAATAAAAAATCAGCCAAAGCTGCCACACAAATTGGAGATACCTTTCACATACTGGCTACTGAGTTTTCTTCCATATTTGAGAATAGGTGTATTCTACAAGACAAACAGCCACTGCTTTATCTCCTCATCCAGGAGATACCAGGTTAGAGCCAGTGCCAGAAAGTAAGAGACCATGACTGGTATAATTAGATTCAGTTAACAGGAAAACTGTGCTGCAACCATATTTTGAAGAATCTTAAAAATGACGCTCTACGCTGCTGGATTCCCTCATCCACGTTTCCACAAACTAAGCCCACAGTGTCCTGCTATTATAAATCCTCAAGGTGCTACTGGATTATAGATACAAGGGCAAAGAGCACATTGTGAAACTGTAGGTTAACTGATTAATAAAGTATTTGATTACTAGAAGAAAGCAAAATCAAATTATTAATGAACTAGCCCACATGCTAGCACCTGATTGCATACATTTGTAATTTGACTCCCCCAGCAACGAGATCATTAAGCTGGAAGTGCTAAGCTTGGTCATGATAGCACTTTGAAAACTGCTCATCCCCTTGCATTGCTTTTTTGTCTACAAAGTCAAGTATCAGACCCTATCCTTGACATTAGATAACAAAAATAAATAACAAAGTTATTCAGGCCTGGAGAAGAAGGAATGCTTCTCATCTATCTTCTTCACCCAGTTTTCTAGCAGACCCCAATCATTCAGACCCATAGCAAGCAATTTAAGAAAAGTGGCACACACTCCCAGTCACTCGCATACATAAATATATACACAGAATTACTTTACAAAGCCTGAAGATTTGCACTACCAGCATGCAAATCTCTTTTTTTTTTTTTTCCATGAGAGTTCCTAATACTGACATAGGAAACTGGAATGTACAAAATACTCCATGTCATAGTGCTGGAAATAAAGTCTCAGCTCTTAAGACATCCCACTGCCAGCGTACACAAGCAAACATGGTCACATCTTACACTTGGCAGGTAACATCCTGGTATTATACACATCAACGCATCATTAACATAACGGCCAACTCAACATTCATATCATTTCTGAAACTCCAGAGAGATTCGTTCGGTAGAAACTACACCCTGCAGGTTTGAGTTTAGGCTCGTTTCTTTTACTGCCATTAAGTTGCACCATCCGTTAGGTGAGAAGCAGCTCTATCGAGAGAGACACGACCTGGCAGATCACGTGTCCCAGCTGCTGTCTTTAAAAGCTATGTTGACTAATCGCAGTTCTAGCTCAAAAGCATCGGGTCGGTCCTGCGGGTTGGCAGCCAGCATTTCCTTGATCAGCTGTTTCATTTGAGCATTCATGGATTTTTTCTTTACAGGGATGAGCAGTTCCATTTTCGGGTTTTCTAGAAGCGCTTCTCCAACAGGCACGATCGCTGTCCCCTGCTTGACATAACTCCCCAGAAGTTCTTTCTTTGTTTCCGTATCTATGAATGTGATTCTTTCCAGCATTGCCCAGATTATAATCCCCAATGCAAAGATGTCTGCTTTGGCAGTGTAGTGTCCTTCCCAGACTTCGGGGGCCATATAGAAGTCAGTCCCACATGCAGTTGATAGAAAACACTTATTGACATTGACTGGTTCCTCGGGATTCTGTCCTGAGGCTGAACATACTTTACTCAGCCCAAAATCAGCTACTTTCAGGGTAGGCTCCAAGTCACTAGCATCCATCCTGCTCCGAGAGATCAGAATATTGTCAGGTTTGAGATCACGATGAATAATCTGATTTTTGTGCAGGAAAGCCAGTGCACTGCTGAGCTGAAGCATGAAACTAGTGTTGGTCTTGCGGTTCGGCTTTCGGGACAACAGATACTCATTCATATCTCCTCCATCACAGAAATCCATTACAAACCAGAGGTAATAAGCGCTTCTGGGGTCAAAAACTATTTCTCCTTTTAATGAGGTCTCTACAAGCTGCAACAAGGAAAAGAAATGTCATAACCACCTGATGATCACAAGAATATAAAGATATGATGGAAAAATGCATGAAGTTTGGATCTTCCTCTCAACAATCAGAGAGCAAGATATTGCAGCTGGTGAAAACAAAACTTTATGCAAAATTTCTGATGTTAAAAAAAAGTGACAATGTATTTGACAGCCTCCTTATTTTCATGCATGAGAAGCGTATCAAGTTCACACTCTTGCCCAGAAGCTAGAGCTAGACCCAGATAAGAGTATTTTGAGAGATACGAAGTGGCCATTGCACTCCCATCTGTTTCAGCTGGACAGCGTCCCACCCCAACAAAGCCCGTCCCACCCATTTCACTAACAACTTTAATGTACAAACAGCTAGTCCGCAGAGTGCTGGGGGGTTGTATTTGTCCTCCGCTGATGAAGCGGCGCCACAATAGATTCTTATAGCCTATTCTCCATTCCTTACACATGAACGTATTCTAGCAAGTGTTAACACAGGATCCCTTAACTCAGGGGAATGCCAGTCTACAGGCACAGCCGCTGCACTCAACACCTTTCCCACCATCATGATCCACCAGCTACTTTCTAGAATATGAGCAGCGAGTAGCTCGAGCAACCAGTTCTAATAGCTGTTCCATACAAAAAGCAAAGTAAAACCAGCAATCAGTTTTACTAATCCTGTTTACACAACTACAGATTTGCCTCTTCAGCTCCTCTGAGGTGGCTCTTCGCATGCTCTGGAAGGTAAGTCTCACAATTAATTCTGTTAGAAGTAAACCAATGTATACTAAGCCAAACATAGCTCTTACAGGCTTTCAAAAATTAAGGTTGCTATTAATATTTAGAGAGGCATTTTAAAATGCTTTTAAAAAGTGACTTTTTCCATCCAAGAGCAAAATTACTAGCAATTTATACCTATCTTTAATTGTGAGCTCAACTAGTACTCAAACCAGACCGACTTAAAACAGTAAATCCATGTTAGGACTAGAAAACTATGTATTTAAGGTTTACAGTCAGTAACAGCGAGATTAAGGTATCACAGGACAGCAGGGAGTCTCCTTTGCCAAGTGGGCACCATCACACAGCTGTCGCCTCTGCACGGCTCCACAGCAGCTATACTTACATCTTGGTTCAGAGCCTTAAGACGACACAATCCACTACTACATCTGTGACAGTGGCAAAGCACCACAGGACCACGCTAGTTTAGGGCTCTCATGTTACTGCCTTAGTTCAGCTGACACCAGTTAAGCATCTGCCCCCAAGCCCTTCAGGAGACACTAACACCCCCCTCCCCGGCCAGCCTCCTCACGCTGCACCAGTTCAGCTCTGTAACGCAATATCGCCTGGGCTGGGGAGAGGAGAGGGCAAGCCAAGGGAGATCTGATTTTCCTCTATTTTAGCATATACACACATTTATAAAGTGATCCCAGTCTCTTCAGAGTCAGCTCAGCTCTGCCCTTTGTTCTTCTCTGCTCTCTGGAGCAGGAAAACAACTTGTAGCACCCAACACAGGCAAGACCTACACTCACTACCACCAAAACCCAATGCGGCAGATGATCTGGAAGCTCTCCCCCACCTTGCAGTTCCACTCTGTTTTTTTTAAGCTCCTCCCTGTACAGCTGTCCACAAGTCTGATGTAGTATCTCACAGATCCAGTACCGACTAGCAAGGTAAGGCACTAATTTCTCCCACATGAGCTGGCCAGTACTATTTTACCCTAATCTCTTCGTGAAAGCAGGTCAGTAACAACCACCAAGCTACAGGGAGTTTACAAAAGCAAGAATCCTCTCTCTCAGGCTCATACAGCACTAGGCACGATCTGGACAGCTGTGAAGGGCTGTCAGACAAACAGGTTCTTGAGTAACAAAAGGGCCTACATTAGACATGCAAGAATGACAACAATAGAAACTGAACTGTTAAAAGCTGACCAGGGATAACACAATAAACACGGAGCAGGCTACTGACTTTTTAAACCAGAGACACAAATTTCTGCCAGGGGATGATTTATAGTTGGGGCAGCTTCTTGACAAGGCAATGAATCGGATTATCTTTCAAGGTCTTTTCAGAGCTACTTATTGTTCAAAAATATGCATCTTCAAACTGAAAGGCGACTTAAAGGACACTTTCAGCAGCCACACAGGGGGAGTGATATTTATTCCTTTATTTATCATACCTTTACCTCTCTGAAGACATAAATAGTTACTTATTCAAAAAGGAAAATGGCTTACCACATGCTACCAATTACTTATTATTTCTGAAAGAATTTTAAGTGCTGGCTTCCTAAACCAAGACGGTTACTTCCTCTTCCAAGGACACCCGAGATTAAGAAATTCTTCAGAGCTCTGTCCCAAGACATTAGTACGCGTCTGCTCATTAACCCTGCAGCAGAGCTTCCACAAGTAACACAACAGCCTGCACCTCCCTTCTGGTTTACCTTTGCTGTTTCCTCAAATTACCAAAGCAGATTTGCATTTAAAAAAATACTGGAGTCTTTTAGAGTGGCATGGCTTCAAATTACAAGATACAGGTGATTGTTCAATAGATACACTCTTTTAAAGATATAAAATAATTTTTGGGTGTCAACAATGTGAACAATACCCTCTCCTAACTAAGCATACCTCAAAAAAAAAAAGTGATCTTAGCTACCCAACTCCTTCCCTCCCAGCTACGCATCCGTATTAATTACTTCCACCCCGTTACCTCAGCTTCATGTACCTGTAAATAAAGGGAGGAACTGGAGCCATGGGACATCTTCTGCACCATACCATCTTTCTGCAAGATGCACTCCTCCAGGTGAATGACGTTGGGATGCTGGCTCTTGATACTGCTAAGTGCCCAGAACTCACGCAGAGCTAGTTCCACGTTCTCTGGAGCATGGCACCGAATCTTTTTCACCGCGACCCGTGCAGAGGTCTTCCTGACGACTGCTTCGTACACCACACCATAACTGCCACGACCAACCTCCCGTATTAGATCGTACTTAGGCTGGCTACTCACCATCTTCAAGATCAAGGGTTCTGGGGAAGGGGGAAAAACCCACAGAACTAAAACTCATGAGCAAGAACTGGGCTGTATTTTCCCCCATATGGCTTGGTGCGGCAATATTAGGCCTACCAATACCCTGCAATTAAAAGGGCAGTGCCTCCGAGCATCACACTGACTGCAACGCTGCATTTGAGTGCTAGAATATTCCAGAAGCTATTCTGTAAACCTGTACCTGTTGCCACGGACTAGTTAAAAGTGAAATTACATCATTTTGGGGGGATTATTAAGATTTCAAATACAGCCCAGTTTTCAAGGTGGCAACAATTCAAACCTAGACTTGTACTGTGCTGAGACAGGACTATCGCGTATGCTCCTGCTCCTTTCTCTCAGTGTCTTCCGTGAACATCTGTGGGAATAATAGTATGGCATCATGCTCTCCATCAATGCCTGGGATAGAAGAGAAGAGGTTCTAATTGAAGCCTGTGGTTGGGCAGTACCAGATTAAATTCACACTGCCTTTATGGAGGTGACTGCATAAGTAAATGTTTCTGTTATAATTAAATCATGAAATTCTTTTACTGATAGTAAGACAAGAAGATGCTTCAATCGCTTTCGATTTATTTTTTTAATGTTACTACGATTTTTTCACCTAGTCTCCTCTGAACGAGGAGTCTATGGTTACAATAAGTTAAAAAGGGGCAACTGATTGCAGAAGCTTGTACCCAGCATCTAACTTCCACTTTTGCTCAACAGAGCAAGGACAAAAGTTAAAATATTGCTCTATAAGTAAAACAAGAGACACACACACACACACAAAAAGCCACCAAACCCTGCTACAGATTTATGAACCTCCCTGCACGCTTCCCTGCAAGATTACAAACCAAAACACACCAGCACCACCTTCACACAAGGAAACCAAAAATGGGACACTGACTACAGACAGGAAAAAAAAGCTTGGCTAGTCAATTATCACTGGTCAAACAGAATAAAACACATAAATAAATAAATTAAAATGACAGCTAGCATATCAGAACTAAAATAGTTTGTAAGATTGTCAGTGATAAATGTAATTCTCTGTCAGTAAACCAGGCAATAAGGACCACATCGAAACAGCCTGTTATTAGTAGGAAGCTTTCATGTATTTCCACTCGTTTAAGTACTTTTTTTTTTTAAGAAAGAAAGAAAAAAAAAAAAAAAAAGAGAGAGAAGAAAGGTATTGTCAGTCTTAGGGCAATACTGCACAGACAGTTTAACCTTTCAGAAAAGTTATGTGATGCACGTTTACATGAACATTTTGAACCGAAATGTGATGTGCCCAAGAAACGCATTACCATGACATTCTGCTCACAAGGTGCACTGAGCCTGCACCTGTAGCAGGACTATGAGGAAGAGATTAAGATTACAGCCAAAACATTAAGATCTGGCAGGCCAATAGCCCCTCCTATGCAGAGGGGCCGGGGGGGGGGGGAGGTGGGTCTGTAACCTCACCAGCGGCCCATCCTGGGGAAAAGAANAGAGGATCTGTCATTCTGCCGAGCCTCAGGCTTGCTACCCGCCTTCCTTCACCCCCAGAGCGGGCTAGGCTGGTCTGGAAATGCCACCGAGGTTTATTGCCTAACGTCCTGAGAAGTGCCGCCTGCCCCCCAGGGCGGCGACCGGGGCAGCTCACACCGAGCGGCAGCGGGGACGGGCCCGGGCCCCGGCGGTGGGGAGCAAACAGGCAGGGGCGGCCCCTCGCGGCT